>LT658518.1:0-21319 GCA_900128575.1 Stramenopiles sp. TOSAG41-1
GTCGTCGTCGACCAGTGGCAGCACTTCCCAAGGCAACGGTAGGAAAAGAAAGGAGCTGAAGCGCCGGTCGAAGACGGCTGACAAATGCACCGCTGAGAGAGTTGTCGTTTTTGCTTTTTAAAAAGGCAAGGGTATTTTTGCGAAATGCAAAATACCTTGATTGAGAATGTAGAAGCAAATATTTATATATATGGCATGCATATATTTTTTATATACTCGTTTGCTGTTTGGTGTATATATTTAGTAAGGTACTCATTGGGTTCTTTCGATAGTGTACGTTATGATACCTGGTCACTTTAGTTAATTAATTGATAATTAACGGCACTTAGAGTAAAAAAATATACGAGTGTATAAATATATAAACACCTTTTTTTTTAATCATTTTAAATTATAGCTAAAATATCTTGTATCATATATACATACAATGTTATTCCTTTTTCTATTTTTTCATGTTTCGCGGCCTGATCACATCAACGACCTTTGGATTGTTACGGTGCCTGCTGCCTCCGTCGTTCGTTGGGGACCGTCGGCTATGAGCAGCAAACGCCTTCGATCTGTCCGATTCCGAAGTAATATTACGATACACAAACTCAATCGCATCACCAAATTTTGTCAGTAACAATTGATCTCGAATCAGATGATCCCTTAGACGCTTGCTCAACTCCAGCTGCACACTGTGCATATTTAAGGCTGCGCTAAAGGAAGCCAAGGTCAATCGTGATGGATGAACCCCTTCGTCGACAATCCGCTTCACCCTTGATCGTTTGCACTTCTTGCCACCATCATTAGCGTCGTGTTCAGAAATAAAATGCATCCCCCAATTCCCACCGAAGTGTTTAGGGTAAGCATTGATCGTAAAATCTGTGTCTCGAAATACTTTTTTGAACTCAAACGCTAGCGCGTCTCTAAGTCTTTGTCGTTTGTCGATGTCGTACGCAATGCAATGAAGACCAAGATCCAAGTCTGAACTACCATCGTTTTGTTTGCCATGTATATCAACATGAAAGATACCGCTGGCACCATCGGCCAAACTGCAACCATTCTGTTCGCTATAATAAGCTTGCATATTTTTCAAAACGTTGCACCACGGGTTGATGTTTACTTCGCTATTTGCCGGGTTTTTGTGCTCGTGGTACAAAAAGTTTGGGTCCCGATTGACCCAGTCTATTTCTGCGGCGGCGTCCGCAATACTTATGATTTGTTCCTTCGTGTAATTTTTCGTGCTCTCGGCTCTGCCTTTTGCCTTTCTCCACATTTGCATTCTTGCCAAACTTTTATCTCTTTCCCTCCTCGACCATACAACGGAGGTCCCTTTGACTATGTTTGCAATAGCCATCTACATTCAGTATTATTGTTAGAGGGTTCGAAAAGCAAGGTTGTTGGCTAGAGGAAGGGCAAAGTGACTTACTGCAATTGCAAACGTGTGGTCTTCCGGCAAATGTAACCGGCAACCATCACGATGCAATAGAATACTGTGAGGAGCAGTTACAATAACAGGCTTTTGGCCGTACTTTTCTACCTGTATTCTTGAGTCTCCTATTGCCTTCTGCAGCAGTACGACAGTCTCTGTTGAAAACGTCTTTTTCCCAGCCTGCTTCAATACTATGTTCAGCAAAGTCTGACTTGCACTTGACGCAGGACGCGTCGACTCCTGGAACAATACCCTGCACAAACCTTCTAGTTCTGTGATCCCAACCCGCTTTAACTTCATTACAACATTATTTAGCGCTTTCCCCCCATTCTTGTTCCACACTGGGTTGACGCGTTTCAAAAACGAACGCAACGACTCGTCCCCGCGTGTGGACAAGTGCTCTGCCAACTTTCTTTTCCTACCGTTGCCTTGGGAAGTGCTGCCACTGGTCGACGACGACACGGTCAAATTTCTGCCGCCCTGACCGCGTATCCCAGCCATGTTTCTGCAGTGGGTTTTACCGCTGTCGCTGCCCGTACGCCTTGCGGTGGTCGTTGTTCCCATTGTCGTGCCGACAGATCACGTTGAAGATGATGGGCCATCGTCGACGATGTTAATGTTGTTGTTGTTGCCTATGATGTAGTAATAATAAATAATAATCGTCCGGATACAAAATACAAAATTTGTGTTTTTTACTTTTTTAAGGTTTTTTTACAATAAGATATATTCATTCACATTGGCATAGTATTGAGTACGTTTTATTGTAGTTAAACGCTTAATGCCCCACCTTAGTCTAATAATAAATAAATAAATTCTAAAAATCTGAAATCTCCTTTTTCGTCGTACTACACCTGTGATCGTGTTAGGGTATATGTCAAGTACATTATATGTATTCTTGTATACCCTTTTCTCCTTTGACGCGTCGTCGTTCGTTACACAAAAAAAAGTAATAAAATCCGTCCATATCATCATAAATTGTTGCAAATTGATGATTGATGAGGCCTCATGCCTCATGCCTCATGTTTATGTGTACGTCTTCACCGGCGCATACATTCCGTGAGAATCGCAGAGTTATCAATAAAGAAGTGTCCCGGGGTAACCTTTCTTTGGAAAATGCCGAAGGATCTATCAAGAACATTGTTGTGTCTCTTTGCCTTGGTGCAAGCTGCGCATGCTCAATCTGGGTTCTTTAATGGCTCAAAGATGGTCCAAGATATCAACCCAGGCGACGGTAGTTCGCAGCCATCGGGCTTCACCGAGTTTAATCAAGAATTGTACTTTTCCGCATATACTCAGGAGAGTGGAACTGAATTATGGAAAACAAATGAAATGAATAGCGGGGCAACGATTGTCAAGGATATAAACACGAATGGTAACTCTAATCCACTTGGCTTTTACGTGTTCAAAGGGGAGTTGTACTTTCAGGCCAATGATGGCACGAGTGGAGTTGAATTATGGAAAACGAACGGTACAGAAAATGGTACGGTGATCGTAAAAAATATCAATCAAAATGGCAGCTCTTATCCGTCGTTCTTCACTATCTTTGAAGACGAAATGTACTTTCGGGCTGACGACGGCATACACGGTGATGAATTGTGGAAAACAGACGGCTCAAGCGATGGAACAATAATGGTAAAAGATCTCAACGCTGAAGGCAAAAACGGCTCTTCTCCTTACGGTTTTGGTGTATTTAAAAATAAATTATTCTTTAAGACGTTGAATCATTTGTATTGCACAAATGGGACAAGTGATGGAACGTCTGAAATCAAAGCTATAAGTATGGAAGAGTCTACGCGGTTAGGTTTTACTAAGCTTAATAATGAGATATACTTCTCGGCAAAAAACAGGACACATGGGGCTGAATTATGGAAATCAGACGGCACTAGTGCTGGAACTGTGATGGTGAAGGATATCAACCAATACGGCAATCATTCCTCCGGTCCATCTCACTTGATCGCATTTAAAGGTGAACTGTATTTCCAGGCAAACAACATGGTACATGGGTTTGAAATATGGAAATCAGATGGCACAAGCGATGGAACGGTGATGCTAAAAGATATAGCCTCCGGAAATAGTAGCTCTTTCCCATCATCGTTCACTAGCTTTGGAAATGATTTATATTTTCACGCAAACAACGGTGTTACTGGAAGCGAATTATGGAAAACTGATGGTACTATCAATGGGACCGTGATGGTGAGAGACATATATTCAGGCATTGATGACTCCGATCCAAGTGGCATGATCGTATTCAAAGACAAGTTGATCTTTAAGGCCCGAGACGCAGTCAATGGAGCTGAACTTTGGGAAACGGACGGTACAACAGCTGGAACCGTAATGATAAGAAACATCCGTCCACTTGGAGATTCTTCATCGCCATCAAATTTTGCCATTTTCGCAGGGAGACTATACTTTGGGGCTGACGATGGTGTTCATGGAAATGAATTATGGGTCTACGGTAGCAGGCTTTCGTGGACAAACTGCCAAGCTGGTGAAAAAATAATTGCAAATGGGACCTCCACCGCAAATCGCCAATGCGGTAATTGTGTACTTGGTTCATACACAAATGCAACAAACCAGCAGCGTTGTGTCAGTTGGACGGATTGCAAAGCTGGTGAGAAGATCATTGCAAATGCTACCTCCACCTCAGACCGCAAATGCAGCATTTGTCCATCCGGATCGTACACAAATGCAATAAACCAGCAGAGTTGTAATATTTGGACGAATTGCCAAGTTGGTGAAGAGATCACCTCAAATGGAACTTCCACCGTAAATCGCCAATGCAGCAATTGTCCATCCGGGTCGTACACAAATGCAATAAACCAGCAGCGTTGTAATATTTGGACGGATTGCCAAGTTGGGGAATATGTAGTCGCAAACGGCAACTCTACCACAGACCGTCGATGTAGCATATGCACAGATGGATTTACAGTGGCGGAAGACCAGCAGAGTTGTACGCCTTTCACGACTTGCCAAGCTGGTAAAAGCATATTGTTCAGCGGCAATCGTACCACAGACCGGGATTGCGGTATTTGTGAAGATGGCTACACAGACGCAACCAATCAGCAGATTTGTAGGCCTTACAAGACTTGTCGACCTGGTAATTTAATATTGGTGCCTGGGGGTCCTTCGCACGATCGACAATGTGCCAGTTGTGGTACCGGAACGACTACATATAAAGCCAACCAATATACTTGTGTTTTAAAAAAACAAAATGCAACTAGTACATCCAACTTGAGAAGCACAACTACTGCACCAACCGCGGAATTGTCAACAGGTGTAATGTCTGCAAATTTTGACGGCTCACTTGTCGCACTGGTATGTTCACTTCATCTGATTGCGAAATTGTTTTAGACTCCTTACATATTTGTCGATTAAGAATAAAAGATAATTGGTAACACCAGAACCAGCTACCTTCAGTCAAGCTGTCAATACGACTTCTTAAAATAAAGAATGCATTCTCTTTATCGTGGTCGTGGTGATTTTTAAAAACGCATCTTGGGTTTTAGAATAGTATGTACATGTTTGCACTTCTTCTTTTGTAAAATGGTGTAATTTAAAATCATTTTTTAAGGCTATGGGGATGAAGTCGTAGTTTTCATACGTCACGCTGGAAAGGGTCGAAAACGTCGTCCAGTGACAAAAATGGGTCTGTAGTCAAAATTGACAGCAGGGACCCTAACAGAGTGAAGCTGCACAATGGTTTTCGCAAATTTCGTAAAGTTATAGAAATTCGTCAATGTCGTTCGACGTCTATGACTTCAAATGATACACAATCACAATCAGAACACTCGATTTCGCAGTATTACTCTGATTGTTTTTATTGTGTATTGTTGTGAAGGAGAAAAGAGAATAATTACTAAGTTAAATAAAATTTTAATCCCTAAAGGGTGTATGATACTATAAATACAATAATGCGTAATTAAGTAGTAACGGGGTGTACATAAATCATGCCATTCTGGAAAATCGTGACCTTTCAACATGTATAGGGATACCTATTTGCATCACGTTTGGATCGTGTTGAAACATTCTCCAAAACGTTCTTTTCTCTTTTAAGGAAATAATTTCAGGATGTTCATCCAAATACTTCCATCTTTCCATGAATTCCTCTCTATAGTTGCCATACCCGCATCCATAATCTTTCAAAAACGCGCTAGCATGGTCAAGTTGAGTGTTTACTTCAAATTTTTTTGGAACTACATAATTCCATCCTTCTTTCATTTTAAGTGCAATTCTTGCCGCTGCAGATTTCATGCATTTCTTTGAAAACACATTTAGATACGGTATTACGTCCGCTGCGGTATGTGCGCCGCTCATGCCGTTCCATTCTCCATTTGCTTTTCCAAAAAAATTAAAAGTTCCCATTTGGTCAATATTCACAACGACTTTCCCTTCGGGGTTAAAAATAGATTCCATGTGCCCAGATTGATCAACATATTTTGAATTCAATACGCCGTGAAAAATAGATTCTGGTTTAGACATGAGCGTGAAGCATCTTTTCTCTGCTTCCTTAACAGTCTTCGCAGTACCAGAGTTCAAGACATCGACTCTGTAAATCCAATGAATGTTTGGATCTGCCATTAAAATTTTGTTGGAAGCCTCTGAATCTCTGAATAAATCTATTACCATCTCCCTCGTAAGGGTTTTGCACGTGCTCTTGGTCAACTTTGGGCATATAAAATTGTATTTTCGTATCGATTGTTCGACCGACATACCAACTAAAGCTTTGAAGTCTTCCTCAAAGGTTCCGTCCTTAACTGCCACATATAATGGTTTCAGCTTATGGCGCTCACAACGCCTTCTCTTTTGCGCGTCTTTCTTCGCTTTTTTAGCGCACCTCTTCCTCCGGTATGCAAAGTAGAGTGACTTGCACTCTTTAAGTTTTTTTGCCAAGTCTCTCTCAATCCCTTCTACTTCCAAGTCCGGGACGGCTGTCACTATTTTGTCGGAAGTAGTCGGCAACGGAGTTGAACTATGTACTTCGCCTCCTATCTCCCCTACATCCTTTTCTAGTCTTCTTTTCTCTTTCACCTCTACATTCTTCGAAGGAACACAACATATGTTTGATGCACCGCCTTTACAATGCCCTCGGGCAAGCTTGCCGTTGATACACGTTGCTGGGTCGCCGCATATACCGTTGACGCCGTGCAGGCACTTATGCCCCTTATGTCCTCTTCGACGACGGCGAAACCCTCTTACCAAGCTGTGTGAGGCCGCAACATGCAACAATAGTAAAATTGCAATGCTAAAAAGGCCTATCTCCGCCTTCATGCTTAACCCTTGCCACCGACGTAACTTTGTGTTGCGAAACGCTTGCGACTGACACCTGAGGGACGACTGTGGAGGTCAGAGGAGATTCCTGACGCCCCCCTTTTTTCTCTACTCTCTTATGGTTTACTTTCTTCCTCTACCACTACTACTATACGAAACCATATACTACTACTAAATGTTTATCTATGTATTATTAATAATAATAAATAGACGCCCTAATAGTTTGACTACATTATTATTATCACAACAATATAATAAAAAAATAATAATACTACTAACAACTATACTTACTAAATATGAAGAAGTGTGTCTAGGTATTCAGTGTAGTTGGAAATGACGACTGGCATGATTCAATATCATAGAGAGGAAAAGAGAATATACGGTTAAAAATACTTTTTTGAGCATAAAGGATGTGGGTATTTTCATATTTAAATATGGGGTTGTTGAATGCATATATAATAGATAATAGAGGGGGGGACTAAAAAAGTATTTTGCTTTACATTGTTTCAGAATGTTTCTTATTCCTTCGCTGGTCGGGGTGCTCAACATTCTACAATCCGCAATAATCTCGAAATAATTACAATTCAACTTTAAAACGGAATCTTGCATTCGTGTCCTCGTCTACAAATGGGTACCATTGTGGAAAATTCACATTCCAAATATTATTTTGGAGGTTGTAATGCATGCCGTTGGATAAATCAATAGTCCAGTTCCCGGGCGTTGGAAACGGCGACAAGAGGCCGGAAGATACAATCGGCACATCCAAGGACGTCAATGTAATGTCTGTGTTTGCGTTGCTAAAATTTTGATGGTATTCGATGGTGGAGAAAGGTCCTAATGCGTGCAAGTGCACGGCGCCGTGTGTCACAACTTTTAGAGGATCGATGCCATTGTTTGCTGCGGGGTTGCTCAAACCAGTTCTTCGAAACCCGCGCATTTTCCACCCACCATTATTTGGATACATTACGTAGGGATCAAATGTTACCCACTGTGCTTCCGCTAACCTTGTCCTTGTTTTATTGAACCACTGGATGCTAAACATGATGGAACTGCCGTCGGCCTTATTAGCTGAGGAATTGCGATAAATCTCAACACTGGTCCATATGGTAGACGGGGCACCATACAATTCATGCACTTTTGTAGGAAGACTGCCAGTGACGTGAAATGCGCAGACATCATCTTCATTCTCTGAACCGCTCCTTTTTATATAAATTTGAATCAAAGACGGGTTCGTCTCTGAGTGTATGGGGTTTGCACTGGTCATGTTTGGTTTGTTGAAATTATGGCACCCAGCGTCTTCCGTTGTTGGTGTACAATATGCCATCCCATAATCTTTGTCAAATTTTGTATAATCAGCTGCGTCGATGGTTTGATATGTGTACAATCCCAAAATATGTTCGGCTGCTGGTGATGTAGTAGCTTCTCCTTTTTTGTGTCTCCCGTTGGCTGAGTCTAGTATCAGGCTCATATCCATATTTATACGATATTTTTGTCCACGACATGAATATATATTTGCAGACTGCTCTATCGGTGTTCCATCAACCTTTTCGTATCCAGTTGTATTCGGCACGGATGGGCGAATACTTGCAATCGCATCTTTCATTTGGCTTCCCAATGCATTATATTTCTGGTCTCTATCAAGCACTTCCACCGCGCTGCTTAAATAATTTCGTTGGTCCAACCATGATTCGATGGCCATATGGTACTCTGGCGAGTTCAAAGCCCTTTCGAATTGCACGTTGGTCCAATTCATGTAATCTCCAAGTGGGTAAGAACGGTCTCCTAGATATGAGCTTAAATACCAAGTTGTGTCCTCGCCCCATGTATGCTCCGGAATTTTAGTCAGCAAACGGTCAAACCGCTGCATGGTAACGTCTGCTACGTCGCAAAAGCCATTTTCAATACAATCGCGACGGTGACGACTTAGTTCACGAAACATAACATTTTTAAACGGGTCGGATGGTACTCCATATAGCCACGTATCGCCAATCTCTTTCGTAATAACAGGCAAATCACCCATGTGTTTAGATGCTACATCGTAAAAATCGTCAAACGTGGATTCGTGAACATTGGCGTTCGGGTACTTCTTGCGCAACCCATCGTAAATGTTTTGGATGGAAGATTTACTCAAAGGCCCCCCATTGTCTGTGTTCCAAGCGCAATATATCCCAACTCCATTAAACGGTAGGACGTGCAAGCCACCGCCATATCCATGGTCAAACACAAAAATAACAGAGGTGTTTGTAGCATTATCTTTCCATACAAACAGGTCTGGTATCACAGGGTGGCCGCCAGATCCACCACCAGCTCCCAGCGACACCATCCCAATGTTATTTGCATGTAACAACGGAACGATGGATCTTGTCATTCCTGTTTCGTCACGCTGGGAATATGTTGTTGGCTCCCGAACACCCAACCTGTGCGCTAGATTTTTTCCGATTGCAAGAGAAGCGTTGAAAAGAGACGCATCGTAAAGGCCAGGCATTGGATTGTGGGGAAATGCGTGCCACCAAACATCGCCACGACGCACAGCGTCTTTGAACTGCTGGATTGTTGTTGAGTTTGGGCACTGAAGTAGATTTTTGCCATGCATTTTTCCTTCTCGCCAATTTGTCAAACCACTTTCTTCGCAGTCAAGAAGAAAAGCGACTACGTATGGGTGCGTCATATAAGTAAAGCCATATTTGGTATTTCTCAGGTCGTTTGCAAGAGCCGCAGCACGGGGTATGAAAGTATTCATATTTGCGTTGATTACATAGTAAGAAAACGGGCGACATTGCTGCCCATCAATGAACTTTTCTGGTCCTATGCATCCCTGCAGCGAACCGCCATCACACCTAAGAGTCGGTGGCAATAACCGATCAAAGCAGGAAGATGTTATGCTGTTAGTTATTGCTTGTGTGACAATGATCAAACATTATTTTGGGAAAAAAAAAATAGGTCTTACTAACCATGCGCGAGAGTTAAAACCTGTAAATTGACAACCAGTAAAAGCAGGAAGATATAGCGTTGTTAGTTACATTGTTTCCATCTGATTTTATCAATATGCAGCATACTAACCAACGTCCATATGATTGGAAAACACCACATGAATTTCTTTTACTTCTTTTGGGTCTACGCTGGAGTATGGCTCAAACTCCCAATACAGGCCACGCTCTTGCGTCCTTTTCTTCGTACCCTGATACGTGCTGCTGTCGTTGGCCATGGCATGGTTTTGGGCGATTGCAATAATACACCATATCAAATACAACAAGTTCATCGCCGGTGGTGAGTAGAGTGCTGTTCCAACGCCTTTGAACGACCGACTGTTGTTGGTGCGATTGGCCTGAGGAGCCGGAATTTCAAATGTGTATACTTCAACTTAATAAAAAATACAACAACAATGCAAATTTAATAAAAGAAAGGAAGAAGAAGAGAAGAAATATTCATTCATCACATTTGTTGTTTTGCTGATTGAAGGGGAAGAAAATAATAATAATAATAAATATAATAAAATACATGATGATGATGTAATATTATTAGCACCTAAATTAAGACTCACAATATTTAATAGAAAAATTACACTACTACTAACACAGCCTTAGTACAAATATGATGATGATAATAATAATAAAATTAGATAATAATACTAATTACTAGCACTACTACAGTATTATTATTTTTATATTCGATGATCCAATCAATCAATCTAAATCACCATAACAAAACAAAACAACAACAAACAAACACACAACAACACTTTAACTTTGAATGAGTGATCTGTGAGACAGTAGGATAGGGGATTAGCCTGCGACTAATCTCGACATACTAAATTGCAAACGCGTGCCTCCACAATAACTGAGGACGGTCGGTGAGGGAAAATGCTGAGTGAATCTCCTGCGCGTGCAATTGTCGGTGATGGCAGCCCCCTGAGAAACCGTACAGGTAGGGGGCATGTCAGGGCGGACAAGACGGAGTCCAACAAAACGTTCTTTCGGAAGCACTGGTTTTTGATCGGCGTTGTGTTTGTCATTATATTTGCAAGCTTGATGCCTTCGCTGGGGCGCACAGGTGGTATACTAAAGCCAGAGATCGTGGTAAAAAAGCTGGCCGTAATGCTCATTTTTTTCTGCAGTGGTTTGTCGACGGATGTGTCGAAAATGGCAAATGCGTTGACTCGAATCGATTTTTATTCCTGGGTCTTGTGCATGAACTTGGTCGGCACACCAATTATTATGTACATGGTGACATCTCTCTTGAACACGGTTATTGGTATGGACAAACTAGTCCTTCGAGGACTTCAAGTTGTCGCTGCTCTACCACCACCAGTATCCTCTGCCGTGATATTGACGCGGGCTGCAGGTGGATCAACACCTCTCGCGATATGTGCCAGTGTCCTTGGGAGCTTGATAGGCATTTTTTCAACGCCCTTAATGTTGTTGATGATACTGAACGTCTCATCGACCGCAGGTAACGGAATTATTTTTAAAATTTGTCTCACAGTAGTATTTCCATTGATAGGCGGGCAAGTAGCGCGCGTGTTTATCCTGAAGACGAACCGCTTCGACATTTCGAAATTGCCTGTCTCGATGATCAGTAACTGTACCCTGCTGCTTATCATATACTCTGCATTTTGCGATATGTTCAGCAAAGACATTGAAATTAGCAAAGGAACAGTATTCTTCACTGCATTTTGCATCGTGGCCATGCAATCCTTCCTGCTCTTTACGATGTACAAATTATCACTGTCCTCATATTGCAATTTTTCCAAAGAGGATACTGTCGCGGCAATGTTCAGTGCTACCCACAAATCCTTAACTTTGGGCCTGCCGTTGCTGAACTTGATGTTTGGCGCTGGTTCAAAGGAGTTAAGTATTTTATCTATACCTTTACTCATATACCACCCCTCACAGATCATGTTGGGGAGTATACTTGTGCCATCTATTAAAACGTGGCTAGGCACCAGCAAAGGTGGCGTAGAGCTTGTTGATTTAAAGGGTCTTGTTGGAAGCGTTGAAAACAGATTGGCAAGTAGCGGCGCAACGCCGGCTAAACATGACAAACTCCAGAATGTCTGAGGAGAGTGTGGGTGTTTCCCGGGCGCGAGGTAATTTTAACCAGAGTAAATACATTTTTAATTAATAGATATCATTTTTATAGCACGCACATTTTTTGCTTCTTTCGTTTGCGGTTCTAAAACACAATAATTGTACCAAAATTTAATCGCCTTTTTGAATGAAAATGAGTTATCACTCTCTTCATAAAGCAAAATAAACATCCATATAATAATAACTTATGTGTCACCACTAAGACTGGATCTTTCATTTCCCAGAATGGAAATTTTCCTAGATCTACTTGTACTGCACTATAGGCACGCTCCCTTCGTTCATCCAAGCTTTTGCTTCCTCCGAATGTACTTGCGGATGATAGGTTTGCCCGCTGGACCCCAATAGAGTGGTTATGGCGTTGTCGATCAATTCTTTTTTTTTTTTTGGCGAAGTTTCAAGTATCCCTGGATGCCTGTATTTGTCACCGAAATTGTATCCTTCTTGCTCAAATTTCTGAATATCGTATGAATGGTGCAGGGTACTCATATATAATTCCGGCTTGGCAGTTCCCGATGATGGTGCCAGTGTGCCCTGTTTTGTTGTATGCGGATACAGGCTTGTCTCGTTACCATTTTTACTACTTGCATCCTTCTTGTTTTGGCTGGTATGCTTGTACAATTTATGAACATCCCTAGGTGAGTTTGTGGTGCTTTCCAAACTTCCCAAAGAGTCCATACTATACGTGTCTAGCTCCTTTAAAGGGCCTTTCAAATTATTATCTATGTCCGCTTTAGTCTCGCTGTCGTCCACCATAGCTAATGAATCTTGCGCAAACAGATTTTCTGGACCTTTCTCACTAAATTTCGGTCGCTTCGATTTATCTTCAAGGAGTTGCCGCTGCGATCCTGCAGCTTTCTTCCGTTCATCTTCCAGCCTTTCCAGCTCCAAAAATTTTTGAAATCGCTCTTCGCGTTCTTTCTTTTCTTTTTCCTGCTGCAGCTTTGTCATTTTTTCGAGTTCGATTCTTGCCAGTTCCTCTTGCTCTTGTTTTTTTATTTCATTGAATGTATCCTCGTCCGTCTGTGTTGGAATTGGTTCATTCATGGTTTGAACTCCGATCTTGCAACCGGGCAGTATGGGCATTGCAATGAATCTTGACAACATTTTGACCAGAATTCGGCGTGTTGGTCTATTTCAAGTTTACTCCACGGACCTCGAAGAATGTGACGTACTGTCAAAATTTAGCATCACTGATAAGTCGTACGGCGTCACCATGTGCTTGCCAAAGCAGGATGCACAAGGGACTGATTCACCGAGTAGGCAGGAGAAGGCCCACTTGGGTAATAATAATGGTAGGCTTCTGGAAAGTGCTGACGAAGGTGCAAATACTGATGTGGGAGAAAAAAATGAGGGTGACGAGCAGGAATCTAATGTAAATGGCAACTCGAAGTCGGGGGATGGCTCTAACTTTGGTAATTCCGACCTGCATAGAATGATCAACTCGCTAAGTGCGCACGACGTAAGAAGGCTTGAAAAGGAGTTGATCTATGGAGCATAATTGTGAATAACTAAGCTGAGTCTGACTTAGGGTGAATTAATATTGGGTGGTATTACCCCTCGATTAAAAAATTTTATATACGCACTACAAAATTCTTTTTTTAATATAAAGTATGTCATGTGTGTTTTTGTTCTAGTCCTACTGATTAACATTTATGCAAAAGGTATCGAATGAAAGATTAAAGCTGTGCATATAAGGAGAAAAAAATTCATACCAAAAACGACGGACTGGATTTTTATGTATGTATTTGGGCACTTTTTGTAGCAACATCATCCCCCTAAAACACGAATAAGGCCACAATATGCTTTCGATATCCGCTTAAAATAGGCTTCTGCCTGTCTCTTCAAAATCTCTGATGAATTCAAATGTTTATCTGGGTGATATAATTTGGCCAAGTGAAAATACTTTGCCTTCACCTTAGACATGTCAGTCCCAACTGGCAAACCAAGGGCATAATAGTATGCATGCGCTTCTTCTGGGATATTACTTTGCTGCTGGTTTTCCAGTAGCCTAGCTCTTGCGCGCTCAAAAAGCTTTGCTTGCTCTTCTTCGTGTTCTTTGGTAATTTTTTTCTTGTGTTTTTCATTTTCTTGTTTTACCCGCTCATTCCGCCGCCGTAGACGTTTCATGAACAGTTGCCAGCGCTCTGATTTTTCGCGGCTCCAATAGTACCCTTTACCAGCTAGCTTATCGCTCTCATCTTCTACATCGTCTGATGGCTTTCGCACCAGCTTAAGATATTGATTAACACGCCTAACTTCGTAACCCTTCAGTAGATTATATGGTTAGCCAAGCGTTTGAATGTTGACTGAATGGGGCCAAGAGAGCGGACAGTTGCGGGATACTTACATGTTTGTCATACTCTATCTTTCGTCGTTTTCTCGAAAGAACGTTCAAGTAAGGCACGGGGCTTCTCCTAGATTTGTAGCTTGGGTCCATAGCTGCGCCTACAAACCGTGTTGTAGTGGCAGTGTCGTCAAAGTCGACGGGCTTACGTGCCATTTTGCTTAGACGTTTTCTTGGATGATCCGAAATTTCACTCGGTTGGCAGTCCGAAGGGCACGAACCAGCCAGGCTTCCTGCCTCTACAGAAGTGTCTTGAGGGAGCTGACTTCTCCGCTCTTCCTCTTCAAACAGCCGTCGAACATCTTCCTCCTTCACACCAGTTAAATCAAATATAGTTGCAGATGTAGAAGCATGGCGTTTCCTCTTGTACGACCGGTATACCTCGTCGTCACCTGAAGCCGGCCCTATACCCGGGGTGTTGCCAACACCACTAGCTGACTCCATGTAACACGCTCACGAGGGTAAGAAACGCGGTCTCGTGGCAGAATAAAGGCCGATCCGTTGCCGAATACCAAAATTGGGCGGCAACAACGAACGACCCGTGGTCCAACAGAAGGCTGCCGGGCAAGAGGTTGCGTGGGAAGGAACGTCCCTGCGTTGGATGCAGCGAACAGATCATCCGGTATCGATCTTCGGCTGATGATATAATGGATCATCATTGGGGTAGTAAGAAGAAGAGTAAATTACAAGAGTAATTATATTACCTCCTCCTTCCTCCCTCCTCTCTTTTTTTTGTCCATCATGATGACCTGTTGTGTTGTGTGTTTTGCTGCAAAAAAAAAAAAAAAAAGAAAAAACTTATCATCATATTTTATTATTACTATTTATTATTATATAGAGATATTCTTCCATGGATAATAATTATTATACACCTGTATGTGTAGAAGAGACGATACGTAGTAGTAGTGTAAGTAGTTGATCTCCTATATAATAATTTGCTCCTCTTCGTCTCTACTACGTACGACGATGAATAAATGATGTGAATGAATAATAATGTGAAGAACAACGAAGAAGGCACAATAATATGCAACACAACAATTTAACCGACACCACTTCAACACTAATGCGCCACGTCCGAGGAGAAGAAAAGGGCTCGGGCTGCGAGTCCGAGAAACAAGGCATCACGATACTCTTTCGCGGTTTTCTGAGCAGAGATCGGCATGCCGGTGACCAGGGCACGACGCCACAATCGCAGAGCTCGTGGCGCCACTAGTCATCATAAACGCATGATACATCGGGCCAGAGCGAACCGGCAAAAACGGCTCGCGAGGCAAGCGGATCGGGAAGCTCGACGAAAGCGCCTCGGTCACGGCGGTAATCGCAATAGAACTGGGGGTTTAAGGGTATCGATTAGGCCGGTACCAATTATCGAGCCGCAAACGTTAGTTTACGATGTTACGTTGGAGTTTGTGCCCGTGGGGAAGATGCTTTATGCGGTAGACTCAACAGGGGACGGCCTTTCAGACGCGGTTGCCGTAGACTTGAACGGTGATGGACAGGCGAACGCGACAGGCAAAGTTTTCGACTCGACAGGGGATGGTATTGGAGACAGTGTGGGCATTGATACAACTGGCGATGGTTATATGGATACCCGTATTCGTTTGATGGTTGGGACGGGACAAGATGTGTCGCAAGACTTTGAGCTCGGCGTTGTCGAAGTCTCCCCGTCAAGCTTGCAAGTCATGATACCTTCGAGCGCGACTGCCCGGCTGTCCTTTGACCACATCAACGACGCGATCGAAAGTTGGTTGACCAACGCGCTGTTCCTTCGTCATCAGCAAAACTTATTCCAAACTCTCCAAGGCATGCAAGGCGTGGTGCCTCAGGAAAATGTTACTCCTATGCCCACCAATTTGAATCCACATGATAATTCGATGGTTCTTCGGGACATTGACGTAAACGTCACTAAGGTTTCCATTGGCCCGGACGGAGTGTTTACCAAAGACCCAACAGCTGAACATTTTCCGCCCGGTTTACTGCCATCAGGAGCAAATATATTGCCAGGTTTGAAATTTCAGGTAACTGTCACGGTCATGAAAGAGTATGTAAAATCGTTAAGGCTTCAAGCCCGAATGAAAGGGATGATGTTTTGTGTTGGTTTCGTTTTTCTGGTAGCCTTGGTAATCATAATCCTGATCGCCACATCCATACCAGGACATGGCAGAGAGACATGACCGCTCCGCAAAGACACGATGTATCTTCATAAGGTTAGATTTATCGGCGCCTTTGTGATGAAAAACGTCCCGCTTGCCCCTAATAATATTTTATAATACTCGCACTGATGATATTACCACACTTTGTTGTTGTCGTTAACTTCAACCTCCCCCTGCTAATAATAAATCCTGGAGGAGTAGTGATAATACATACTGCAGACTTGCACTAGCTCTAGTAGTGTGGAGAGTGAAAGTAGTCCCTGTNATAAAAATATTATTAATAATAAAAAGAATAAGAATAGTACTGTAGTGATATAGTATAAATAAACAGGTAAAGGAGGTGAAAGAAGTATCCTGTCGTAGTCAATAAGTACAAACCCCAATCGTATATAGGCATGCACTAGTAGTATGGACAAATAATCTCAAAAAATCCATCGTAGTTCTCGTTGTTATTGTTGTTGAATTTTTTTTATTTTTTGAATCAAAACATCTTCTTCTCTCTCCTCTGCATTTCCTACTCCTATTTACAATGCAGGAGAATGCGATAATCAAGAAAAGGCGTTATTTATATTATCAATTTGCTACACTGTCTGTTGGCACATTCGGTATTGTATTTGTTTCGAAGCCTTTTCCTTTGTATTTCATACTACTGTACTGTACAACAAAACCAACAATCCCTGTACTACTGCACACTACTATATCAATACAAATTTATGGTACTAATAATAATTACACTTATTACTATTATCATCATATAAATAGTAGGTAAAAGTCATTGTTATTTATTATTATTATTTTATTATAATAAAATTTAGAATAATAAATAATAATAATAATAAAGAAAGTTATGATGAATGATGATGAAGAAGACGCCTTCTTCTACTACGTTTTTCAATCATCATCCCATCGCTCCTCTAGACGACCGTTGTTAGCGCGCATGAGCGGTGAAGCAACATCGAACCACACGCAACGTGAAGAGCGTTGGATATTACGTGTATTTGTGAAACGAAAAAGTCATGCAAGATATACAATCCTCGGAAGAATTGGCCTTCGTGTCGGAAGAAATTGAAACGATTGTACAGCCCATTATCGAAACCACTTTGAAAAACGAAGACTATAACGGGAAACGAGTCGCCCAGTGGATCGATACAATATGCGAAAAGTGCATGGAGGAACTAGTAGACTTAGGAAAACCATTGTAAGTTATGCATCGCACATTCTTGATACATGTATTCACATACGTGTACCCATTTATTTTTTCCACTTCGTCTCATCCATGCTCTTTCCGAAAGCAGCCTCTCTACTATAACTCCCTTGCGGACCAACTAACCTTTGAAACCTTCAACTTGTTGGCGCGAACAACTTGCAGCAAGTATGTGGTCACAGCCACCATAATGCAAAAGAATGGTGCTGGGGTTCACAGTGCAAATGCGTTGTGGGTAGATCCATCCAATGATGGTATAGTAACAGTCAAGTGGCCAACCGACAAAAAAGGGGATGGGAACAGAACAATGTATTGCATTGTGAACGTATTGGCCTTGAATTTTTAGTTTTGGTGGACCAGTCGAGGTAGGAGAAAAAGACCAAAATAAAATTGTATGATTTCGTTTATGATCTATATCAAATTTAGGTGCAAATAATATAATATGTACAAAGGCCTGCTCCAGTATATAAAACACGCAAGCCATATTAGAAGTCGGCCGGTGCTACTCTCGTCCAATTACTGCGAGTTACCTTTCTCTGTCATTTCAATTTCGCCGTTTCCTTCCTTGGTCGCTCCGTTCGTATCCCCAAGTCCAAATTTGTTTGGTCCCATCTCGTTCGCGACTTCTTGGATATGTGCATCCTTATTTCTGTCGTTCTCATATGCCTCTACGATCTTAATGGCAGCCTTCCTGAATTCGATAAACTTCTCCGTGCTGATAAATACCGTTTTGCCAGTGGCTTGGCTTATATCACGGTCCGTCATCGTTGCAAGATCATGAATTGTCTTGACTCCGACACGCTTCAACTTCTTAGCCATATTTTTTCCAATCTCTTTCATATGAAAAACTGGATCACTGGGATACGTCATGTCCTTTGGCTGGCAGGATGGAATTATGGCGCCCAGAATACCTTTGACTATTTCGATAGAATTGTTTGGTAGAGAAAGTTAGCAGATTTTCAAGTGATATGATAGGCGTTTAGGGAAAGGTTGGTAACTTACACGTCCATTGAACCAGTTCAGGGGGTCGGAGTTCGTACCTTTCTGCTGCGGCCCGATATCCATCGATAAATATGGCAACAAAAATATTTCTCATCACCAGCACAACTATGAGATAATATGTAAACAAAAATGTAGGCGCTATGTACGGATAAAATATTTCGGCCTCCTCCATTTCAATTCTATCGAAGACTAGCTGACATAAAGTTATGAACGAGCGCGTCCAAGACGAAAAGTTCGACGATGTTGGGCCGAAAATTACGCAGGCGAAAGAGTTAAAAGCAGCAATAACACTCAAAAATATAATCAAGTATGGGATTGCTCTTTTGCTCACTCTCTCAATTACTTCCGACATAAATCTGACCAACTGGCTTGCTTCCAGGTACTTTGTGATGCGAATCCAAGCAAAGGCCGTGACCAAGGTATCGATTATCGTTATGCTGTTGTACAAGGTAGAAAACGTGAACTTCGGTTGACTCTTCGCTATAATGCTGAACGACATTCTCTCGCCATTAAAGAAAAATATTAATCTCAAGATAGAAGATGTGATCTGCAGAATCACGATTGCGCTTCCAAGTACCATGTTTATGGAGGAGAAGTATGCAATTAAGTTCGACCGATTGCTCCGACCTAGCTCCTTTCTACTCTTGAGCCAGTTGCGCTGCTCCAGTAATATCAACATCACATACCCCGTACAGAGCGAATGTAGCGATACATAAAGCCGATCCTGCAACGTCACTAAATTGTCTACCCGTAGTTGTTCAAAGTGGTAACTATTTTTCCATCCACCACCTGCCTTTTGATTCATTGCAAAGTGAAACCGTAAAAATCTATTAATGGAAGGGTTGTAGAGAATGCCATCCACTCGAAGCTTTTCCAAGATTTTGTCATCGAGCCATTTTTCATCTCTTAATTGATTAATTTGTTCGTGGTACAATTTTACATTTGTGTGTATCAAATTGATTTTTGTAGGCGTCTCAGAGCTTTCTGAGCATTCTTCTGGCGGTTGCAGCATATTTGCATTACTCGTATGGAAAGCGGTTGTTCCGCCATTTCCATGAGTACATTTCACGATCTTGTCACTGTCGAACATTTCGAATGCTAATTGTGGGGACATGTTCAAGTTTACAGGTTTCATAGCAGAATTAAGTGGATTATCGCTTCCCCCACCACCACCTAATGAAAATGTTTTTTTTGACTTTTTCCCATCTTCCATGGAGCTTTTATCCAGAAACATTCGCCGAGGAAGCAAATATACCACGGGAAGCTCGTCGAGTCCAATGTCATTCTTTAGCACAGAGTATATTGTGTCCCACTCCTGCGCAAATTCTGCATATGTAACTTCACCACTATCGTCCTTGTCAATACTTGCAAACACGTAAGGAGCTTGAACTTTACTTTGATTTGAAAGTCTGCGAAAAAGGCTACCAAACTCATCGATACCCACTTGCCCAGATTGGTCAAGGTCGATGACCTGAAAGCATTCGCGGGGACCAATGTACCGCGGACGCTGCGCATGCAACACCTTACTGCTTACAGCCAAATGCTGCAGCCAATCCAAGCAGGATCGTTGCAAGGGTACAGGCAAACAAAAATCCGTCTGCATTGTGTATGATTCCGGCTCAACCCCCCAGTAGTGGCATGCAAACGCTAATAGATCCTGGAACGTATACTTGCTCGTTCGTGGCAAGCTCACTTGGAGCTGACGATCATCGGCAGATATTACAGTGACGTAGTATGGCATACTTTTCTGTCTTACTGCAAACCTGCTCCTGTTAGGGATGGCTTCGCCTTGTTGGAGTGCGGTCGACTCATCCCCAGTATCTTTCTGCTTGCTTGAAGTTGCACTTGGTAGCCGAAATAAGTTTTCGTTAGCGTCTACGGCTGTTTCGCTGAGGCTTTGGGGGACCTCGGCGGCGAGTGTATCGATTGCCGTGTTGAAGTAAACGGCGTCCGTCATCAGCTTCTTAATCGATTGCTTGATCCGATAATGTTGCTCACGATTTCGATTCTTTTCCTCCCGTTTCCTCAATTTATTCTTTGTCGCAAGCTCAAACTCTTCAAACGCATTCGCATTTTGCACGTGCAAAGCCTGCAATTTCAATTCATCCAACTCCCGCGTCTTCTCATCCACTTCCCTGCGAATCGTATCCAAGTAATTTTCCAAAAACTCCAACTGCTTCTGGTATTTCTCCTCATGCGAAGTCCGCGCGCCCTGTTCCGAGGCCATGGTCCCGCTCCCAGCACAGGTCGTTCCCTCTGGCAAGGTCTGTGTCTGCTCGTACACCGATTCTGTTGGGGGTAGAGGATCGTAACGATGATGCGATCACATGTTCACATGCATGCGTACATACAGAAGTAGTTAGTTAGTGTACAACAGATATTATGATGATGATGAAGAATGTGAGATGTGATGATTATTCTTGTAATAGGAGGTGCTAGTAGTAGTTGTTGTTGTTGTAGAGTCTCTCCTCCTCTCTGCTGTGCTACTGCTGTACGTACTACTTATACTAATATGCATTAGCATATTGTCATAATACACTCTGAGAGAGTCTTCCTCCTATTATTTATAAAAAAAAACAACTGCCAAAAAAAAAAAAAAAATTAATAATATTATAATAAGTAGTCAGCACTACCAGCGACAACCACCACAATCAACAACCACAACAACAACTGTTCTTCTTCTTTTCTATTATTATTAATTATTTTTATCTTCATTCTTCATTTCATGCTATTATTATTCATTATTATTACTACTACCACATGATGTTGGGCATCATGCACGACGCGCGTGTTGCGACGGGTCGGGTTCACTCAGTGATCCCAAGAGTAAATCGGAACGGAGACCGACGT
>LT658519.1:0-25513 GCA_900128575.1 Stramenopiles sp. TOSAG41-1
CCTTGCTTGTGTTACATACTAACTACATAGTAATAGAAGAACATTTATTTTTTTATTATTTACTAAATGTATTCACCACCATTATTGAAATTATTATATATATGGTAATGATAGTTGTTAATAAATAATTATCGTGGATTTCTATGCTCTGCAGTGATAATAGAGATAGATGGGCATGGCGGGTTTTGGCAACAACCAACGTTACTTTTTTTCTCAATATTATTAAATTACATACGAACCATTGTCCAATCATCTAGGTAAAATATATACTATTTAGACTACATATTTAACTATTAAAAATTATGAAATTTGAAGAAGAATTTTTTAATTATAACTACTGTTATTCTGCTTTCTTCTAGTTTACCGTACGTAGACAATAAAATTCTTCCTATCTATTCTGTGTTATTAATAATGATTACTAATAATAATTATCATAATCATATACAACAGCACCACATATTATTATTATCATCATCATCATATCATAGATTTTTTTTATTACTACTGTATTATTGAAATTATTAGTAGACGACTATTATTGTTGTGGTTTGTTGTGTTGGTGGTGTATTGTTGATGATTATAAAATAGTATGCTGTGCATGCAGCGACGACTCAAAGATCTCAGGCCTCTACGATAGCGCACAAGATTCATACGGAGCAAACCTTCATCATAACTCGGCCTTTAAATCAGAGATAGATTAAGACCATGTTTTCCACAATGTTAAGGCAATCATGCCAAGCTCTCGGAAGGGTCTCTTCCACTTCCCGACGATTTATCAATAGTGATTCACGAATTTTCAGCAAGTACACGATCTACAAAAATAGTGGTGCGCTTGGAATCGCTCCAATAAAGCCCACTTGGAAACAAGTGTCCGACAACTCTTTTTCGGTGGAGAAGCCGGGAAAGATGTTGCTTGAATTCGCAAAGGCTCGGGGTGAACGCCAGTATGACTGGAACAATAGACAGTACTTTGCAATGGATGTGACTGAGATGGGGGATATGATCGCAAACTTGTCAAGGGGCGAGGGTGTACAGTTCTACCACGACTCCTCACTCGGGGGAAACGATTCCGACGGCAGCTTTGGTGGTGGCGGCACTGGTAAAGGATTTAGAGCAGATTTATCACCTGATGGCAATGTTTGGTTCTTCTCCCTTACAGATCGAAGCAAAGAAAAATGGCTTGTACCGGTTTCGATGGGCGAGTTCGTTGTAGTAAGGCAAATTATGCAAGCGGCCATTCCTGCCTTTCTCGGCGTCGATGTTTATTTGAATGGTGGCGCAGAGATCAACGATGGGGATATGTCGTATGCGCAAGGGGGGAATGCTTTTGGTAATCGCGGTGGGGGGTATTCTAGCGGCTCTTACGAAGGTACAAATGATGCGAGTGGCAATAGCGGGAATAGCGACATGGAAAGCGGCGACTCATCGTCTGGAAAAACTGGCACAAAGTCCACGGCAGGGAGTAATTGGTTGGACCAATTATGAGAACTCTTGTTTGTGCTGGTAGCTACGAACATACATATGAGTGCGTATACCAAAGAAACATTCATTCTTGTGCAAAAATTACAGAAACGCACATGTTGCATGAAGAATTCATGTAACTAAAGCGTTTTCCACGGCATACTTTTCGGGAAATAGCGAGGGAAACATTTATTGTGTATGTGTGATTATTTCTCACAATATGCACTACGTGTATTTGTACGAAGTACGAGGGAAGTATAAAATATAATTACTTTTTTACTTAAATTAATGATCCTAATTCCTTTACGGTTTTTGCATCGTCCTCTATGTTGCCTGTATTCAAAGTGGTCTTCGGTTCCAACAATATAATTTCACACTCGTCATCTGCACAAGGGCAGTGTTCGACCATCTTAGGAATGATAATATACTCCCCTGCATTTACTATCTCAACACGCTCTTCAGGGTCCTTTATTTTCATTTTCATTTGCCCTTTTGTTACCAAAAAAAGTTCATCTTCATCTTCATGATGGTGCCACACAAAATCCCCCTGGACTTTCACCAGTTTCAGATGCATATTGTTTATCTCGCCAGCGATCTTAGGGCTCCATTGATCGTCAAAAGCATTAAACATTTCATTAAGATTCATTGTAGTTGGTTTGCTACCACCACGGGCTTCGCGTGCCATGCGTGTGGTGGACAAAGCCCTCCTTGCAACGATTCTGTTAAAGTTTTGAACCGGGTGGAAAAGTCGAATCATGTTTACCCACTGCTCTTTCTACGGCTAAGTTGTTACAAACCCCATCTCATTCCAACGCGTCTGCAGAGGGTGGTGGATCGAGGTGAGAAAAATTGTTGTGAGAATT
Organism: Stramenopiles sp. TOSAG41-1; assembly: GCA_900128575.1. NCBI lineage: Eukaryota > Stramenopiles sp. TOSAG41-1. Next base: position 2,325 of record LT658519.1, read on the forward strand.
AATAATGGTTGTATGTATGTATGTTATGTATTATTGGTATTATTAGTCATAATAAAATTAGAATATTATTATTATTGGTTAAATTATCAATCAAACATTTTTTTTTGTATCATCCATTTGATGATGATTCTCATCGATTTAGATTGTTGTACTCTATTATTAAATTGTAATAGCCAATAATAATAAAATATTATTTTTTTAATTATCACTATTGTGCATGGGATGTGTATGCCAACACTAAAAGGAGTGTGAGTAGTGCTATTAGTATAGTAATAAACTTTAAAAAAACAGAGACTAGCAAACAGAGTAGCCCGGATACGTATGAGATAGGAGATGGCTTGGGGATTCCCTAAGGCACGATGCCGATGTAGTGTTTTTCTACGAAATACCTAGGATGTGTTTGAACATATGCTATTGCCCTGCTGTGCTGCACAGGTTCTCCCCAACGTTATAGTGTCTCGCTCGAGTCGTGTACAACGAATACTGGACGTCTCGGCAATGGCAGTTAGAAAATAAAGAGAAAAATACTACATTTTCGACCAATTCTCTGCAATGCTAATAACAACAATATGATGATGATATAATAATTAATATAGTATAGTTGGCTTTTTTTTCATTTTTGCGAGTGCCTTACGACAGCGACAAACAAAACGGAGAGGACGAACACGTCCTGTTGCCAATCCTCACCGCAAGGGAAAAGCTATCATTGGAACGGAATCTAGGTAAGCACGTTTAGGTTTGGGCGGCTTACAATGTCATCGAAAACGAGGCAAAACCTGCAATCTGATATAAAGCGCAGCAGACGTTTGGAACTTGTGCAAAGAAGTAAAACTGGAAATTTCAGCACTAACTCAAGCTCTTCAATTCAAAGCTATGGTACAACTGCTGGTTCTAGCGGGAAGCGGAGAAAAAGGCCGGCATCGGCCACAAGAAATCGTAGGCTCCATACGTATGATGAAGAGGATAGAACTATGCTGAACAGTGATGGGGGTAGCCCCGTGGCAACCAAAAATCATCGGAGGCGGCGTACTTATACTTATGACGATGAGGAAGACGAAGCTACCTATTCCCCAGTTAGCGCCAGGCCACAGTCAGCACAACGGCAGCGCGGCATCAACAATTCCAAGCGTTCAAGAAGGCCGCAGTCGGCGACACTTCGAAGACGAATTGGCAATAACGAAGCCCTTGTCAGGCGAATGGATAGGGAAAATGTGCCCGAAGCGCTGGCTCGGTCGAAGGAGCTCCTCGAAGAGGCAAGGGAGTTTTTGCTGAGCCGGGAGCAAGAGACGAACTTCGAGTTAGAGCAGCTTGAGCAACGACGGAAGTCTGACAAACTTCGCGCAGGCAGAGCTTCCAGAAAACGCCCACAATCTGCACGTAGACGGGTAAGTCCGCGTAAACAAATACGTTCGCCGACGAAAAGAAGAGCAAACATGAAGCGCCCAGTGTCTGCTGTCGCACTCAATAGGAATAGAAGTAAAAAAAGTAATCAATTCTCACAGTCCCAGAAGGGGGTGATGAAAATGCGACGGTCAAAATCAACCCAGAAACCAAGACTGCTCAGTGCTGCACGAGGAAATAATTCTAAAACAAGAACGAAAAGAATCAGCTCCCGAGGAATCAAAAGTAGTATCAAGAATTCTGTCATTAATGCTCTTTTATCTCTTGAAAGTGTGCTAGATGTGGGGGCCATGAAAATGCAAAATATTGGAGATGGTGACGTAGTCATCGATACACACATACTAGTAGACAGCAGAACCACTGTAAAACAAGCTCACAAAATTGCCACTCGCGCGCGCAAGTTTGCTCTCAGATCTCACGAACGCATTGCTGATGTCATTGTCCATGTAGATGCGCAGCAGAGGCTAATGAATGGGAGATTACCCCGAGATATTGAAGAAGACATTTGCAGCGCTTTGGCAACAGTGAAGGAAATATACAGTGTCGCTCAAGCCAACATTAGCCGAGCGGGAGGTCAGGTAATTGCTGATGTGGAAATACTTGTAAATCCTGAGTTGCTAATGCGAGAAGTGCATTACGTCGCGAGAAGAGTATGTACAACACTTCACAACGATCACCCATATATATCGTTTCGATTTCGACCACATTGCTAACACAAGCTTCATTCTCTATGCTTATTGTACAGGCTCGGAAAATTGTTGAAGACGTACCTGGTGTTGATGAGGCTGAAATACACTTAGAACTGGCTGATGAATCAAAAATTAAATCAAAAAAGCGTATCAATTCTCGCAAATCGAAAAGAGCAGTGCCAACAGGAACAGCAAGCGACAAGATAGTCAATGCGAGCAATATGAAGTCTGCTGCTTCCCCCCAAACAACAACGGATGAGGAAGATATTTACGGCGGCGTTGGTAGCAACAGAAATAGACTCACAAAATCTACTATTCCCCGTAGACCACCGATGATAGATACAAGTAGTCATACTGAATCTGACGATGAAAACATGTATGCTGACGATTTCGATCAAGAGGATGAAGCCTTGAAAGGCACTGCACAAGCTAACCATACTGAGAATGCTATTTTGGATAATGCTTCCAAAAATGTTATTGATTCCTATATTTCACCACAAAAGGTTTATGGAAGAAATTCTAGTCATGAGGGTGGTAAAAATACTACCTCCAAAAGTAGAAACCCTTTCCATAGCCCCGATCCACGAACAATGTCTCCCGCATCCCAGCAATCTGCTAGGCAATCGGCGCGATCGCAGCGAATCGCGAGCATTGTCCAAGATCCTGGGCTACGTCAGCTTCTGCGACAAATGAATGAGCATATTTTGCGCAGCGTGCACTATCGAAGGTTTAAGTATGAAAAGCGCTTGGTTTCAGTTGGTACCACACTTGCGGACATGGATCGAAGTGGTCGTGGTGCGCTGTCCGTTGTTCATTTTAAAAATGGTCTTCTAAAGTCGGACTGTGGCCTAAGTTCCCAAGAAATAGATGTGTTGGTAGAAAAACTAATAGGTGAGGAAAAATACTCGGGTAAAAATTCTACAATACGGTATGCCGATGTAATTGATGCATTGAGGAAATTGCAGCGACAAGATGCTGATGGCAATGGCTCTAGTACTGAGGAAGAAAGAGAAGGGCAGCGCCAAGCCATATTAAAATACAAAGAGTATCGAAATAAAATCGCGGAGGAAACCTTCCAAAATGTTGAAACTGCTGATCAGGGCGCTGGTGAAAAAAAACAAAATCAACAGGAAATTGTGGAAGGAAATGATGGTGCTGAAGAAGCAGCTGAGCTTACCACGCCAGCGAAAAGAGTCGGTGCCAACAATCGTGTACTAAGCGTACTAAACGAAACTAGTGAACCTGTCAACACTCCCTCGCCAAAGTTGACGTACGCTGAGAAAGATCGTAAAGATCTTGAAGCCAAGCTACATAAGTTACAATCAGAGCAACAACAGGCTTTGGAGAATGCCAAAAAAAAGCTTGAAGAAGAGAAGCAGGCCTTGGTGGAAAGGGAGAAAAAGTTTGAAGATGAACGAAAGGCAAAACTAGAAGCTTTAGAAAAAGAAAAACGCGAAGCGATCCAGGAAAAAGAAAAGCTCATGAAGGAAAATGAGGAAAGGGAAAAACAGGCTCGAGAAGAGGAAATGCGAGTCAAACTCAAGAAGGAATGGTTAGCCAGAGAGCAAGCTCAACAAAAACGGTTGCAAGCTGAAAAGGAGAAAAGAAAGCGTGAAGAAGAAGAAAAAAAGCAGCTCATAGAAAAAGAAAAGCTGGAGTTAGAACGGGAAAAACTGCGAATGGAGCAGGAGCGAAAAGAGTGGGAAATGAAGCAAATGGAGGAGAAGAGAAAACAAGAAGAACAGGTTGCGCGGGAAAGACTGGAAAAGGAGAAGGCAGATTTAGCCAAAGCTGTCGAAGACGAGAAAGAACGCTTGCGGATAGAAAAGGAGAAGTGGGAGCTAAGGCAGAAGAAGGAGCTAGAAGAATCTCAGGCAAAAGCTGAACAACAACGATTAGAGCAAGAGAGAAAGGCTAGGGAAGATCACGAAGCATTGATGGATCAAGAAAGAAAGGCTCAACAGCAATTGGCCGACAGAATGGCAAAGCTTGAGGCCCGACTGGCTGTGGAAGAAGCAGAGAAGCAGGCTATTATAAAGGAGCAAGAGATCATTCGGAAGGAGGAAATTGAAAGGCTTAAAAAGGAACAAGAGCGCAAAGAGGAGGAAAGGCAAAAAATACTAGAAGCAGAAAAAATCAAAAACGAGCAAATTTTGCAGGAAAAGCAAGCTTATGAGCAACGTTTGGCGGATGAGAAAGCTGCCCTGGAGGAAGAAATCAAAGTTGCGAAACAGAGAGAAGAAGAGGAAAGATTAAAACGTGAAGAAGACTTAGCCAGGATAGAGAAAGAAAAGGCGCTAATGGAAAAAAAATTAAAGGAAGAGGCTGAAAAGGCTCGGGCTGAAATGGAAAAGAAAATTAGGCAAGAGATGGAAGAGAAAATGCAAGAAGACGCTAGAATTTCAAAAGAAACTGCGGAAAAGGAACGTGCTGAAGCGGAACGCCTTCGTGCAGAACTTGAGGCCCAAGAAAAACTCTTGAGAGAACAACAGGCCGAGGCAAAAAGAAAACAAGAAGAAGAGGCTAAAAGAAAGGAGATTGAAATGAAGAAGCAATTGCAGCTAGAAAAAGAGAAAGAAGAAGCAGAGAAACGCCATTTGGAACAAGCAAAACAGAAGGAAGAGCAAGAACAGGCAAATGAAAAACAAGCAGAGCAAGAAATGCCAAAGGATGATGGAGAGATGAAAACAGAAGTTCAACTAGCGCAAGTTCCAGATGTACAAGAATTGACTCCACACTTAGAAAATGTTGGAAATGTACAGCAACGACTGTTTATAGATAAGGAAATGGAGGTGGAAGATAATAAGAAAAGTAGCGTGGGTGAGTCTGAGACTGCTGGCGATGCACCAACAGAATCGATCAAAGTTGAGCTAAACAATAGCATACGCATGCGCCGCCTAAGTCGTAGTATTACTATCGATACTGATACTGATCTAGAGGAACACGGTGAAATTGAGCCCTACAAAAGCCCAAAGGCATCTAACGAAATCGGTAATACAAACCAGATCGCAGTTGTTGATTCAGTTCGTACAACCCGCGGAGGAGAGACTGACCGTGAGCTAGAAAGTGGCGATACATTTGATGAAAACTCCATGATGCCTATGAGATCATGGAATCAATCAAATATTAACCAATCTTCGCTGCCTGGTAATGGAAACCAGCACAGAAAATGGGAGCCTATTGCAACGCCTACAGGAAAAAACTTATATTGGTACAATTGGCAATCTGGCGAAAGTCAATGGGAAAAACCAGCGGAGTTAGAGAATCAACCAACTACAAATGCTCTTCCTCTACCATCTACACCAAAAACGAAAGACTACAAGCAAGCACATGACCTTTGGGGTATACTTCTTAAACGCTCAAATGTGGTCGCCGTTAAAGGGGAATGGCAGCAAATGAAAGATTCTCAGACCGGAGAGCACTTTTATCACAACCCAACACAGATGATATCTCAATGGGAGTTGCCAAAAAATATTGGTGAACCGACAGATAAAACGACGGCAGTCGAAGCGGGACTCGTCACGCCTGAACGGTCAAGCAAAGAGCATTTGATTTGGGAAGGTATCGCGACTCCCATGGGACGAAACTTATACTACTACAATTGGCATACTGGAGAAAGCAGTTGGGAAAAGCCCAATGAATTAAAAACTCCACAAGGTGCAAAGCAGAAGGCGCGAATTCTCCCTTCAACGCCAAAATCAGAGGATGAAAAAGCAGCGAAGAAGCTTTGGTCTGTTTTGGTAAAGCGATCTGAACGCCAGCAAACCTCAGGTGAATGGACCGAGATGTTGGATCAGCAGACAGGGGAAAAATTTTACTACAATGATAAAAGTGGTGCAGCTCAATGGGAAGTGCCAAATGAATGGAACGTTCCGAAGCAGAACCAACAAACTGAACAGCATATTGCTGGGTTGCATAGTACACAAGCAACTAAACATGCCAAGCGTTGGGAACCAATTACTACCCCAAAGGGAAAAAATTTATATTACTACGATTGGCACACTGGACATAGCCAATGGGAAAAGCCGGATGCTCTAAAGAGCCCTGGGCAGCAAGAAAACCACGTTCTTCCATCAAATGACAAAGACAAAACAATGTCAGCATTATCAGAATCGCAACAATTGTGGGATGCATTGAGACAACGCTCAAAAACCCAAAGGATTCAAGGAGACTGGTTAGAAATGCTTGATCCACATTCTCAAGAACGCTTTTACTACAACACTGCGAAAGGTACTTCACAATGGGAAATGCCAAAAAACTTGACTAGTAATAAGTGGGAGGAAGCGCATAAAGCGACGAACCAAACAACTCGCTCTGATGTTTGGGAGCCAGTAATGACGCCTAAAGGACGCTTGCTATACTACTACAATAAAAATACCGGCGCTGCCCAGCGAAAAGTCCCAGAAGGTTTTGACTCACACTCTTCATCTCAGGGTGAGCATTTACCCTCTACACCTGGTTCAGCAGATCTGCCTCACACAAGACGCCTATGGAAGGTGTTACTTAGTCGCTCTCGAACTATACAGACTGTAAACGGTTGGTCCGAAATGGTTGACGATGCGACGCAAGAAGTGTTCTACCATATGTCGAGCAAGAATATATCGCAATGGGAGAAGCCAGAAGGGTTCGATCAAGCTGCGTACGCAACGACATCCACGCATCAACAGCGTGCTGCAGCAAAATCAAAATGGCAACCTGTTGCCACACCAAAGGGAAAAAATTTATATTTCTGGAATACTGAAACTGGTGAATCCCAGTGGGAAAAACCACCAGATTACTTTGGCGATGACCCAAATAACGCACAAGTTAAGGAACATCAGTTGGATTCGACAAATCAAGTACTGCCCTCCACGCCTAAAGCAGGAAACGCCGTTAAGGCGAGAAAAATGTGGCAAGTTCTTCGAAGCCGAAGTAAAGCCATTCGTGTCGAAGGCAATTGGACAGAGTTTCTTGACGAGCAAACCGGTGAACATTTTTTTTATAACAGTGTTAATGGAACAAGTCAGTGGGAAATGCCCGAAGTCATGAAAGTTGGAAACGCAACAACAAGCGCATCAAATGTAAATCCTGAAGCTGGGTCATATGCAATCGATATTTAGTGCAAATGGTTACATAATGATATCTATTATACCTCTTTAAATGGTTTTTGAATTTTATCTCACAGTTATACCCGCAATATGCTAATATTCTACACACGCATTCTTTTAAGTTTATCATTAAGTTTTTAATTCTACACACGCATACTTTAACAGTACCTTTCGATGTACACGAATACTTACAATTTCATGCCACTTTACAAACAGTATGCGGAGCAACATCAAACAATTCCATTCCATAACGTTCCATTGCTCAAAATTATCAAAACAGCCATGATCTTTACATAATAGCGACTATTTTTTTTGCCTAACAAAGTTTGTAAATGCCACATTTGAGTTAGGTTTAAATATGCAGCAGTAGCAGGGGCAACCAAAAAAAGAAATGTGGCTTTTAACCTTTTCGGCAGCCTTTTGTAGAAAGGGCTGCCTGCTTGAATCATATAGTCCCAACATACAAAGGATCCGGCCCCCCAGAACAAAAATTTTACTATGTTTGTTGCCATAATTCACTTACTAAGGACTGACGGTGCGATTTAGGGCGTAGGAGGGCAAGAAGAGATATTTCAAGGCGCAGTCGTAGTAGCATGCTTTGAATCGCGCGCGGCAACAAAAACAAATATACATTATTAACATGTTAATATAATAATAATAATAAATCAATAAATTCAACAAAGGATAATAATAATAATTAATGGAGTAATGATAATAAATAATAATGGTTTGTTGCCTCACACACCACTACACAAACATTGTTACTACAAATTACTAGCCTACTACTATGATATTTTATTATTGAAACTGGAATCAGAATATCATCACTACTAACTTATCTCTCTTCTTGCAGCTTGCAGCGCAGCAGTAGTAGTACAAATATTATAGACTATGCTTAGATGATAATTATTATAGGACGAAGAAAGGGGAGAGGAGTAGGAAAAAAGAAGAAAAGAAGAAAGAAAAAAAAAAAAAAAGCTTCTTCTTCTTCTACTATAATAATAATAATAATAATATAATAAGCTCGTATTAGGTCTCGTAATCCTTCTTCTTCCCCGTGTATGGGAAAGTGCGCCTGGAGAAACCTTCACCTTCGTCTGAGCCTTCAGCACTTGACAAAGGTAAGGAGTCTGCAATGGCGTCTTTTGCGCAGCAGGAGGGGCCTCAAGGGGAAGAGGTGGGCTCGTTGTATGATCAGGTTCACGAATTACAGAAGCGAATACGTTTCCGGCAAATGCACCGTAAGAAAGTTAGTGAGGAGATCGTTAGTTTAACTAAGGAGAAGCACTTGTTGGACGGGAAAATTAGTGGTATTCAATCCAATTTTAACAGGCTACACAAACTAACTCAAGCAGCAATTCAGACAACAAAACGGCACCGGAAGGAAAGAATTGCTGGGGAGCGAGAAATAGAGAATTTGAAGCAGCATATACAGCAACATAAACAAGAAATTAGTAAATACGACCAACAAACAGCTGGGCTCACCGAGGAAACAGACCAGCTTAAGTTGTCTTTAGAAAAACTGGGTGCCATAGGGCGTGAGTTAAGAAGAAAAATACAACAAAATAAAATTGAGTTAAATAAGCATGTGGCGGAGCGTAATTTTTTGTGTACCAGAGAAAGGACTGTAAAGGGTAGAGTCGATCAATCCATATCACAAAACGCAAAGAGTATCATGCAAATTGAGCAGCTTCTTATGGATGTTAAAAAGCTTAATGACGAGCCATTTTGAGCGGCAGAGTGTTGTGTGAAAGTTGAAAAATATAACTCATTAAATAATTACGTGCAAAAAAGAGTATTTCTTTATTTACGGAAACTACTTTTTTTTAGCCATATTTTGCTGAATTAAATCCTCAATTTTGTTCAAAAGTTCAGGGCTGTCATCGTAAATAAATTCGCTAACCCTCCAGAGTTGCAGGGTTCCTCCACCTAAATCGCCATCGTCAGACATCGATGCAAACGTCCATGGGCTGACGATGTTGCAGTCGAAGTCGGTAATTCCGGCTCGATGTCCCATATGCTTAAAGATAAGCTCTTGTGGCAAATCTCTAGAACCTAAAGATATAGGATCAACATTTCCGGGTGTCCCAACACGTGTAATATCCCATATATATAACATACCGTCGTCCCCAGCGCTTGCGAAATGTTTTGGACTATATGGCAGCCATTGCATGGTTGTAATGTTCCCCATCTGCATTCCTTTGCCAATCACGCTCACAGGGCCTTTATCTAAGTTACGAATGTCGTAGTGATGTATTGTGCCATCACTTGCGCCTGTGCAAACAATAGTCCTATTTAGTGGATTCCAAACAACGCAATTAATGTCATCCTCGTGCGCGTTCAATACCTTTTGAGTAGCAGACACGCCACTGCGGCCGTCCCAAAAAAGTATGTTACGGTCATCGCCAACACTGCAACTCTGCATTCCATCGCGACTTTCAGGATCAAATTCTACATCCTCCACTGCTGCAGTATGACCCTTGAAAATCACTTTGGGAGCGAGCGATGCCCCAAGTATACCTTTGCTTTTATCAGGTTTGCTATTGACACCTTTACCACTACTGCCGCTAGAAAAATAGTCATCCAATGACCAAACAAAAACCTTACTATCAGAGCCACCACTCAACAAGTTGGGGCAGTGCTTGCACCAAGCTAAAGCGTACTCTGACATGTCGGTGTGCCCTGTCAAAGTCAGGTCAGGAATGTTTGGCTCTGCATTGACAGAGTCCATTTTACTTTCTTGCGCGTTCATGTCCCATATATATGTCAGATGTGAATCACTGTGAGTAGCTAAGATTTGATCGCGTTGCGGACAAACTCTCATTTTATTTACCTCTCCAGGGTGTACGATGCGTTTGGAAATATGGATGCGGCTGTCTTTCTTCGTTTCAGAAAATTTTGATGTTCCTCTATTATTAGATGTATGAGGCTCATTGAGTTCGACCTTCGCGCCATACAACATGTGTGGGTGGCCGTTCCACTTGCACCCATTTAAGTCGTAATATCCGTCAGTTCGGGATGAAAAATAGAAGCGCTGCAAACTATGGTATTTTTCCTTCTCCATTTCTAAGGAGTTCCTTTGAATCTCCAACGACAATCCATTAGAGTCATTTCCATCACTATCGCCCATGTTAGTGTCTTTACTCTCCAAAGACCCCCAGGCAACACACAGTGAAGGCCAATCCAAATCATGATGAAGGAGTAGATCATACATATTGAAAGAATTAGATTTCCAAGTCGCATATCGGAAATTTTGATCTTCTAGTGTGTCTTTCTGCCCCGCGGTTGAGGCAGCCCCTTTGTCATTCTGCCCCTCCAGCTTCCTTTTATTTCCTGATAATGTTCCAGCACCACTCATATTCTACGCTCTTCTAACTTTTGTGCCGGCGATGTTTCTAACATGGAGTGTACAGGGCTCGCGCCAGAAAATGTGCCTCGTAGAAGCCAAAGCCAAAGGTCAAAATACTTACATGGCCGCAGAGGAGATAGAGGGGGGAGGAGGAGGAGAGAGGAGCATTTTTTTTTTTTGTTTATTACTATTAGCTATTAGCTATTTTATTTTAATTTCAAATTATTACATACATATACAACAATTATTAGCCATTATTATTATTTTTTATTATTATTAGACACTAGCACTATTATTATTACTACTATTATTAGTACAAAAAATACCAAAAAAAATAATATTAAAAAGGAGAGAAGAGATAATACTCCTCGTAGCACTCCTACTCTAGCTAGCAGCAGCATTCAAATTCCATATTAGTCAAGCCTTGTCAATGAGAGGGCGTGAGCCTAAAAAAAAGTTACATTACGAGAAATCGTATTCACTACTATGCCTATCTAAATATTTCTTATTATTGTAAAAAAACCTTAAAAAAAAAAGTAAAAATCTGTATTTTAAATCGGTGAACCAAATTAACGGGTAATATTACATTTATAAAAAAAATAATAGTGTGTAGTATTATTATATATAATAAACGCTGGCATAGAAGATCTTTCGTTTATTGGGCAATTTTGTGTATGATTGTTGGTACCACTACTGCTGTATTTGTTGCATCAATAGGGTTGATACTTCGAAATTGTGAATATTTAAAGATTAAGAGAGCAGGTCAAGAGAAAGATCGCAAACAAGTGACAGGAATAATGATAGGTAACGAATCCGAGTATAGGGTGAGAAGGATCTAAATATTGACAAATTAGCAAAGTGTATGAACTTTTTTACTTCAGTTATGTCTAATGAGTGCACTGCGACCTCAAAGGGTTGTTTTACATCTGGGTGGATATTGATCGTTTTGATTCCTAAACGCGGATGCGACACCCGAGAGCGTACCCCTAGTATGCGCCAGTCTTGCCCCCCATAGTCTTTTCTCCTGGATGATCCGTTCGAGGAGGACATGAAGATCAACGGTCAGGGAGCTCGTAGCGGTACTCTAACCACGATTCTTCCTGGGAACCTATGCTGCTCTACAAGACTCGTTTGCGCTTCACGTGTGCATGTGCCAACACATGAAGCCACGATCGATGATGATGATTTTTTTTTGGCCATTACAACTATCATTAAAAAAAACGAGGAGGAGAAGAAAAAAAAAAAAGTGAAAACGGATAACCACCTGGATGATGTCGCAGACTCTCGTACCTATTGTAGTCTAGGCGGTTCTTCTACACTTTCATAGTCCAGCGTGACATTTTCCTATGACTACAGTATACTAAACCTCCAGCAAGCGCGTGCCCCGTTAGACGTAGAGGAGGGGATTTACTTTTTATTGTAATTTGAATTAATCATCCAACACATATCGAGCTAGCGGGCAATAGTAATAGTCGTCTACTTAATACTCAGGAGCACCTTTCTTGCTGCTCTTTATTTCAATTTATTATTATTGGCTATTTGCAAGGAAAAAAAATATAAAATATTTTATACTAGCTAATTATTTAATAATAATAGTGCTACTCGATAATATTATTGTGTAATGAAAAGTTTTATAAGTAGCACCAACGACTTCTATTACAACTACACATTATTGTCGTTATTAACAAACAAACAAAAAATTATACACACGTCATCATGATCATGAAAAAATAATAATGATAATAATGGTATGTTAAAATGATGTGGATGATGCCGATAATAATAATAAAAAAGGAGGAGAGAAGAAGAGATAGATTTATTATTATTTCCTCAAGTGCAGCTGAACTGAATGAAGGCTCGCTCCACGGGTAATCCACCTGTCGGCGAACACGGAGGACACGTCGACGTAGGGATTCTTCCATTTATGTTCAGATCATCGATGCTTTTGTTAGCAGGTCTGCTGTCCGTGGCCATCGCCTTATGCCGTGCCACCCCGCATGCCACTCAACCGGACGCGCTGCCCCGAATTTCTCAAAGACAAACGCCAACACTGGAACGCGTGTTTGTTGACTCCTTCAACCGGCAGAGGATATTTCATGGGACAAACGCGGTGGTCAAGGGACCTCCTTGGATTCCAGACGTAACTGAATTTTCACAGGATATCTCCTTGACGGACGAAGACTTTCAACTAATGAAGCGGCTTGGCCTCTCGGTCGTTAGACTAGGCGTCATGTGGGCTGGTGTTGAGCCTGTTCAACGTGGGCACTACAACGAGACCTACCTTGACGTCGTGGAGGATATCGTTACTCGAGGTGCCAAGTATGGAATTTATTTTTTGTTGGATATGCACCAGGATTCAATGCATGAATTTTTTTGTGGAGAGGGACTGCCAACATGGGCTGTAAAATCTGACGGCCTGAAGAACTACTTTGGAAAGTTTCCTGAGCCACTGGCAAAGCCATATGTCGAGAAAGACGCCAATAACTTTCCAGTCCGAAGTGATTGCAACAGGTATAAATGGGCCGTGTACTATGCCACCGAGTCCCAAAGTTCGGCTTGGCAAGCACTGTGGGAAAATATCGATGGCATAGCTGATGCATGGGGCGATATGCTGGCACACGTAGCGTTACGGTTTAAGAACGTAAGCTCAGTTCTAGGCATAGAAATGATAAATGAGCCGTACGCGGGCGATATTTACCACTATCCCGGAATCGCAATCCCACTGAAACCATATAGTGCTGACTACAAGAACATGCAAAGTGCCTATGACCTTGTGTCTAAAAAAATCAATGAGGCAGACGAAAATCGTTTAATATTTTTCGCCGGCTTACCGTGGGATGATTTCGGCTCTGGCTTTGACCATGCACCGTCACACAACCCAGCGAAGTCGGTGCTGGCATATCATTACTACTGCTGCGGGGATGGGCCACAATTTCCAAATTCATCTAAATTTCAGATCGAAGTTCAAAGGAATGTAGCGCGGAAACTTAACACTGGCACTATGATGACGGAAACGTTTGCACCAGATCAATTCGATCAATTTTACTTGAAGAATGGTGTCGCCGATAATTGTGATCGATTTTTACAGAGTTGGGCGACATGGGAGTGGAAAACGTTTTGTAGAGAAAGCAATGAATCCGTACACGGTAAGTCTCAATGGGCAGAATATGGCAGTTGCAAAACTGGGTATGGTGTGCCATGGAATGTGACTACAAATAGGCCATTCAAAGCGAAATATTTGGCAAGAACTCATGCTCGTGCCGTTTCGGGGAATATTACGTCGATGAAGTTCGATGCCCAAACGGGAAAGTTTGAACTAAGGTATGAACTTGACTTGACAATCAAGATGCCGAGTGAAATTTTTATGTCAACGGAATATTACTATCATAGGGAGAGTAACATTTCCTCGGGCACCAATAGTAATCCATTTTTGTCCCCTGCACCTATAATACAAATCCACCCTGAGGCATGTGTCAGAGCCGACTTCGATGAGAATGACAACATGTTGTACGTGTCCGCTAGTAACGAGGAATCTTGTGCGCATATGCATGGCGTCGAAGTTACTATTAATATCACCTAAGTTGGGCGCTGGGCGGTATTTAGCAAAGATTGATTATCTTCCTTATCGTATGACGTGGTTCACGCCTGCATGTACATAAAATGTGAAAAATATTTTGATTGTCTTGTCATCAAGATGCCATCATCACGTCTACTTTGTGTTTAATACTTTACATTACATGTGATACACAAGTCTGAAACTTTATAAAAAATTTTTCTAATAAAATATAAATTACAGAGATGATTTTTAGAATTTTAAAAAAATAACTTAAATATATGTGGTAATACAAATACAACACTCGTATCACACACTTTTTGTAAAATGATCATATCGTATCTAGAACTACGAAGCGGTAGTAGATCGTTTTCCCAAGCAACCAACTGAAAGAGTTATCAAACGTAACCATCAACTTGCAGGAATGCTGTCCACTCTTCCCTGCATCCCCGTCTCCCGCATTCATTGTTTCTTGCGTGCTATATCGAAATGATCGCCATCCCTCTATGCTTGTAATTCTCACTTTTTCTTGCACTACCTCTTTGCTACCATCGGTAGCATCTAAAGCCTCAATCCACACATTGATGTCTTTGCTAACAACTTTCATCTCGATTAGGCATGTTGAATTTGGTGGAACAATGGTTTCTACAGTTTCTGTGGTGGCGACATTGATGCTCTCATGTTCGTCATCAATTTCATCACCAAAACTTGTGCCATTACTGAAAGGCCATCTAACTTTAGAGCTTCCCCCGAAACAGACTGGCACCTGGTCCGGTTCAATTTCTCTGAACAAAGCTTCTAGGTACTTTTTTTCATCATTTTTAGAAAACAGAAAAACCTTTTTTTGAGTATTTTCTGGCAAAAATCGTTTTAGCCATTGGTAAGCTTTTTGTACTATCCATGGCGTATTTCTAACAAAAACGTATTTAATCCCCTCTGGCATCGGATGTTCGCCGCCCGGAAATCCTGATGTTTGTTTTGGTGCTATCCAACGAGACCTTAAAAGTTTTGCGTACGTAACACCATCGCAATCGATCACCCAAGATCTTCCATGAAGAAATACACCGTTTGCAATACTGTCTTGAAACAATGTATCCCAATAGTACAAACACCAACGCCAATCGTAGCATGAAAAGAAGTCAAAACCCACTCTTCCCACAAGTGCACCTCTATCGCTCTTACCATACCTATGATAGAGGACAGAGGCACCTCTTTTATCTTTTCCAAATATACCTTGCGGTTCGTTTTCCTCATATAAAACTCTTTTTGACTGTGGGAACTCTTCGTATTCTTTCGCCTTTTCAAAGACAACGTCTACGAAATCCATGCATTCTATTGCACGCTTCGTAGCTTCACAGACATCGCCATTGCGCGCCCTCAAATAACATAAAATTTGGCCCCTTAAATAGTGGTGGTTTTTCCATGTGCCTGTCGGTGGTTCTTTCAAACCTTTTGCTTTCAATATATTTGTACGAACAGTTTCAACTTTTTCTTTTTCTAAATCGGTTGCATTTTCGAGCGGTAAATCGGGCAGAGAAGACCATCTTTCTTTTATTTTTGCTATGTTTAGCTCTTCAAAACTTCCACCGATAGGCAAGATTGAGGAGACCGGTGCTGAGCTAAAGTCAGTATTGTTACGTTCTGCCAAAGCAGCCATAACAACTATTCGAAACCAGGCGACTACAAGCAAGCAAACAAAAAGTGTGTATCACCTTCAAGGGTTCGTGTGTGCCTTATACTGCCTCTACCTGCACAATCTCGCCGATCGGTAGCTTTATTTTCAGTAAATAAAATAATTATTATTTTGTTTTCGCCAGAACACGTTTGGCTTGGCAAGTGGCGAATGGATAAAGTGGTTATGTGTAATTGTTTATACCCTCATCATCATCACATTATTCATTCATCATCATCATGCACATTTTTTTTTATTACACATCATCTCATCATTCTTCCTCCTCTCGTCATTTGATATATTATCTAAAAAATATAATTTCAATAATACTTGCTGTCTATTTACTACATGTGATAGATGTGCGTCCGTGCGTCCATCATTGATGGTACTTCGTACTACTACTTTATCATAGTCTATCGTAGTCGTCAATCACCAGTCTATCATCACCAAACCCTTTTGCTTGCCCTGTACGGGTTTGGCGTGTTTAAGTACGCTTTTACCATACTTGAATGCCCCTCTAGGTGAGTCTTCCACCACTTTAATTTCGATGTACTCCACCAAGGCAGAGGTATTCGATCGACTACTCTACTGTATTTGAAGCCACTCTACTTCAGTTGGGTGGCAAAAATACCTCTGCCTTGGTGGAGTAATTTCGATGATGAGACAAGCCCTACGTAGTACGCACTCGAGTAGTCTTGCTCTCCTAAGAAGATGGCGGCGCGTCGAGCGAGTATCTTTCATTCGTCCGAACTAAAGCGAAGAAGCATATAGTGTAGCAAGCATACATTCGTATATAAATCCCACTGCATAGCTACTTTCACTTCACGAAAAGAAATGAGAACTCAGAACTCTTCCTCCTGCGTTATACGAAGGTATACACATACGAGATGAGACTAACAATACTAAAATATAAAATAATAATAATACTATTTCAATTATAGTCTATAATAATAAAACAAACTACAACAGGAAGAAAAAGAGGAATAACAACACAACACTACTTATTATTACAAAAAAAAACACCAAAATAATAATAATAATAATAATATCTTCATCATCATTACTACTTCGCGACGAAGACGACCTTTCTTCAGGAAACCTTCAAACCTAAACCATTTAGCAACCAGCGCAACGAGACCGACCTGCTCATCGAAATTGCCTATTGAAATTTTCTGTAAATATATTAGAGGCAAGAGAGACGCACAGATTTTTGCTGGCGCCGTGATGTCCATCACAGGATCCTTGATATTGCAAGGTAGCAAGGACTGCCACGCAGAATTTAGTGTTGAAGAAATACCAGTGAGCTTATCCTTTCATTTGGTGCCACCTAGGTTTGACGAGGGTACGACGAGCTCTAAGAACAAATTGGCCTTTTGCCAGCAACTGCAACCGTTTGCTTCTGTTAAAACGATGAGATCGTCAGCGGCTAACAATACTCCATGTTCGACTGAGGGAGGATTAAGAAGCACTTCTCTTCGTCAAGTACCAAAACTAGCTGTAAACTTCTCCGACTTGAAACGTGGTAGTAGTAAACGGAAAAAAGTGAGAAAGGAAACACGTTTCGGCATGAAGAAGATGAAGGGACAAATTAAGTTTTCCATAGTTAGTGGTGTTGAGATTCTTCCTGGTCCATTTTTGTCTATATTGAATAAATACGGAGGCATCGAAGAGGTAAGAAAGCACAAGTTGTGGGGGGCCGTCAAGGCCGATTTGAGACTTCAGCGACCGTCAACCTCCAGTTCAAATCAGCTATATAGAGTATACAATCTTTACCAAAGCCGTGGGATGTTTGGAAACATGCCATTGTCAAGACCAATAAAAATGAATGTCGCAGGGTCTTTTGCGTCACAACTGTCGAAAAGCTACAATCGCGGAAAGTCGCAAGGTAGGGCATCATATTCCCCGAACTTGTCGAAACTACATGTCCGTAGAGAGTCACAGTCGTGGTCCCCTGTGCAAAGCCCATCCATATCTACACCATCAAAGCAACTAGTGAAGAGTAGAAGGCGAGCTAAATTTGATACTAGCTCGAGAACTAGCGTCAACAGCAAACGACATGAGGACCTTGAAAAGGATTTAGAGTACTCATCGCAGTGTTCATCTTACTCGTTTACAGTACACAGATTAGATGAAGATGGAAATGCCAGGTCAAACAGTATTGGAAACTTTATTGTTACAAATTCCAAAGATTGCACCAATGAACTTGTTTTCGATAGAGAATCATTTACGCTCAGCGGAACATTTTTTAAAAGCGAATACGGTGCCATTTCTCGTTCATTTTCTTTTACAGAAAAAGCAACTGTAAAGTTTTCCTGTCACGTTTTTGATGTTGTATCGCACCTATACAAAAGTATGGTCATGTTTCTTGACGCAGTCGAACTTGGAGCAGATGTCCTAATGAGAAACGATCCTAGTGTAATTAAAGAACTGGCGATAACAGAAGATGCTGTTCATAGATCAAATTCGGCAAAAAGTAAAATGCTAATATCAAGCTCTAAAAAAAAATCTTCTTCCATGAAGAATGCGAGTGTAAGAGCGGGTAACAAAAGATGTGCAGGCTCTACAAGTAAAAATAGTGTTCCGGAGAAAACTGGGCTCAACATCAGCTCCAGCGATGAATCCAGCAGCAGTGAAGAATCGGACGTGAAAGGTACTGAAACCATTAATGATTCTATATCACAAAGTAATACAACGTCGTCTACCAAGGAATCGGAACATCATAAAGGTAGCGGGACAGGACGGAAGAAGGACGCGATAGATTTTTATGCTCTTTACCATAAAGATTACTTGTCCAGGTTCATTGAAGAAATTCCTCGTGTGAAGAAAACAGTCGAGGAAGCTGTTTGCTTCTGGTGCAAAGATGGTGGATCTGTTATTACGTGTGACTGCACCCCAAATTTTATTTCTGGAAGAGGCAAAAAATTGCGCTGTCCAAAAGTCTATCATGAGGTTTGTTTGGGTTTCAAGGTTCCAGAGACTCTAAAGGTATGGAACTGCCCACGGCATTTTTGTAAGATATGCGCGGACTATGCGAAGTATTTGTGCATCTCTTGCCCTTCATCGTTTTGTAGAAAACATATTTACGAGAGCGTAAAAAGCAACGGCTCTTCTATGAGTGACGAACATGGCGCTTTAGCCACTAGAAAAAAACTATTCGAACCTTTAAAAGTTACTGCGTGGGACCAAAAAGAAAGATTTACTGGGGAACGAAAATACGTCATCTGTAACAACTGTGCTGCACTAGAGCAAAAGTCGCTGCAACGAGGCTTAATTAAGCGCATTGCACCTCGCGACGATACCTGGGTTTTCAGCAGGAAGGATGCAAAAAAAAAAGGTAAAAAACCGCTTGAAGTTGCTAGGGCCGATTTCAGTTCCAATACGTGTACATCGAAGACAAAGAGAAAGTTTTCACGCAAAATTGCAGTAGAACAGGCCGTGCCCAGAGCAAAAAAACGTAGGCAGGATAATGAAAGCAACGCAGCATCATTTTTGAACACTTGGGTTGGAAAGAAGGTTATACTCGGTGAGAGCTGCAAAGTGAAAAAGAAATACCTGGGCAAACACGCAGTAGTATCCAGTGAGGCCCCAAATGGATGGGTTGATATCTGTATTGTGGAAAATGGTACGAAAGGAGATCATGTAAAATGGCGAAAATCAGGGTTGATCGAATTGACAACTGATCAATCGAACTTAGCGCAGAGTGGGGATTTAAAAGAAGGCCTTGTAGAAAATACATAGTTGAGTCAGAGAAATGGAAACTTTTAATTGACTGGCAACACATTTGAGTTGTTTTGAACGACGCTGTCGATTGAACCTGGGATCCAATACCACCGTAATACCGTATTTTGATTCTTAAGTACTACGAAATTATCGTACTGAAACTACTAGTCTGCTGCTCAACATGTCGATGATATTAATATACTATCTAATGCTATCATGCTCCCTTGGCCATGATGGTTCCCTCTTCTCCTATATGACCTTGTAGCCTCGCAGTTCGCAGTGTACATGCACTCATCGCTCGACTAAGTGATTATCTCTGTGCAGCTTAAGCTGCGGAACGTTATAATAAAATAAAGTGCTACTAGGGGCTAGCACTAGTTGTATTATTGTTTATTATTTTGTTGGTGATGATAGATTAATGATTATGATGANTTTAAAATTAGACTGACTATTATCAGTATCAATTATGGGTATTTTAATAATTATTTCTTGTACTACTTGTGTGTAGTATCATCAATTATTAATTAGCCCTCGTCGTCGTAATAAAAAAATATATATATAGAAGAGGTAATAATCGACTCTCTCTGTTAACTATTCTCCTCCTCCATATTATTAATATTATTATATTTATTACCCGCCGTATACTATACCATTACCATATATTTAGTAATTTAATAATAATTATTATTTTTAAAAAAAAATATTTTTTACTACTCTAGATATTAATATGCTTTGGCTCCCTTCTGTAGTGCATCCGTTTCACGCCGCTTCTCTCTCCATAGCAAAAGAAGCCAAAGTCTCATACAATATCTTATCGCTATTGAACCTACCGACGAAATTCGATGGGTGCCTGTAATTCGGTACAGTATGCCACACCCGTATACAAACGCATTTATGTATACGGTGCTGGGGAAAAACGTGTTGACGGGATCTATCGCTTATGCTCAAAACGGGCATGGCGCAACGGCTTCCCAGCATACAAGAACTCCTCCGGTTACTACATGAGTTATGAAAGTGTGGGCACGTCACAGTCAGCTAGGGGTTGGGTTATCGGTAAGATGCCAACAGCTTTTTACGGTGTCAAGTCTGAATTAAGCTGTCCGCCACAAGCAGGCTGGGAGACCTTTGCTGGTTTGGAACCAAGTCCACAAATTGTTTTTACAAAATTTGACGCTGACAAACTCCGCGCAAATATATTTCGTGACCGTGTAATCAAAAATAAAAAGAACAAGTCTTCGCATGGCAATATTTCTGATCATCAAGAAGTAGAAACCTACGATGCCGATTTCAACAACGAGAATGAGGTACCCAAATTGGATATAAGTAATGTTCAAAATACAGTTCAGGAACAAGCTCTTCGGACAAGTCGCTCACAGTTTACCACTAGTCGAGATTTCGACAATGTAGCAGAAAAGGGAGGGCAGCAAAGTGGGAGGCCTTCACAGGTGCAGTCTCAAAACGTTATTCATAGTCCCTTTAAACAATTGCACAATTCAAACCAAGTTTATAATCCAGCTTTTTACAACAGCCCAATCAAAAATCCCATCCACCGTGGTAATCTTGTTGATTTGTCTTCTCAGTCAAATTCATTAGATGAACGTATAATAGAGACAAAATACGCCTTGGAGGAAAAGCAGAAAATTGAAGCAAGAATAAAGGATGCAAAAGATGAGGCTGAAAGATTTAAAAGGGAGCAACAAGCGTACATGGCAAGTTTGAATAAAGCAAGTATTAATTTTAGATAAAAACAAAATGTGCGCTCACTCATACTTTTCCTTTTTTGTAATTTTTTCTGTTTAAAATGAAGTGTCACTGCTTTGGCTTCGAAAGTACTACACAGCTAAACGCCTCGGAGGCAACTTTGCTTTGTCTCTGCTTCATCATCATTTTTTTTCGTTGCTTGATTTTGTCCTTTAAAGATAGGCGTTGCTTCTTAGTATCGCGCTTTGATGTTGATTGTTCCCTCGAGACTAACCTTTGGATGGATGATTGAATTCGCTTACTTTCCGCAGGATGTAACATTTGCTCCAAAATGGAGTTGAAATGTTCAGATCCGACAGCAACAAAGAGGTGCTTTAAAGCTCCAGCTGCACCTGCACGTGAGTCTTGTACGCGTCCATTAAATAGTTTGGACATCTTTTTTACAATTACATGTAGTCTTTGGGGGCTTGTAACATCGGCCAAGAATATTTCCTTCACTTTTTCGCTGCCCATATGTCCCAAGCACTTTTCTACAAAAACTGCTACTCGCCCTCTAGCACTGGAACGCTTGTGATTGGCACATTTCAGAAGAGCACTTAGGACATCTTTGTGTGCAACGCAAGATGTTAATGAAAATAGTGCTCTGTTCGAGTTATCACGGAGAAATTTCTTGTCTGACGCAGTCTTGTTTATCAGTGTTGCAACAAGCTGATCAAGCAAAGGAGGTTCATTTAAGGCCATAGATCCATTTTTTCTACCTTCGCTATCGACAGTTTTGAATAAGATCTCCTCTTTCACGCTCCTTATAATGTCGTTCAACGCGAACAGAGCATTTTTAGCAACTGCTGATCGAAGATTCGTAGAACTTTTCAGAACAGTTTTTATCGATACCTTCAGATGTGGGATCAACAAGGCACTATGGTGTATTGCCATTCTGCGGACGGATTCAACAGCTACAAAACAGACTGACCATTGGGAGCTGTTCAACTGCTTCAGTAATTTCTGCATCTCTACAGTTGGGTCTTTTGACGGGTGGATTGCATCGCTTGGTAAAACAGTGACAACATCGTCTTCTGATGCAACGCCTTCGGGCACTACCATTCCAATAGCATCCTTTTCTTTCTTACCCGTTGAACTATTATTGGTCACTGGCTGCAGGTTATTTACGCAGCATTGATTTTCTTTCTTCTTATGGTTCGTCTCCTCTTTTGGTTCATTTATAGGTCGAAATTTAGAAGCTGATCTTAAAGATAACTTTCTATCAGAACAAGCCTTTGTTCCTCTGCCATCATGCCATGGACTGTGTCGTTTCGCCGCCGCAGCATTTATATCGGCACAGAAAGTTTGAGTCGCCTTGCGCTTTCTTGGAGAAGAAATATGCATAGTCACGTCATCATCTACATTAATTTTCAAAGCTAAAGCATTTTTTATGGCGAATTGAGCCATTACAGAAAAACAAGTTTCGGATTGCTTCTTTCGTATATTGATGAAGACCGAACTTTGCTAGCTACCGCCTCGTAATCTTTCGCGCGTCTGACTATCCAACACCGAGCGCAACTTGTGCAATTTCACGTCAAATAAAATCAATACTTTTTCGCTCTCCTGTGTGGTAGAGACTGCTGTGCTGCGTCTTTTTTGTTGGTTGTACAAAATATTCATCACTATTATTAGTTCAGTCGTAGTTATTAAGCGAAACCTCCCCTGTACTAAAAAAACGAAGACGCTTAATGTTAGTAGTAACAAGGAACGAATGTGGCAAATATTAAAAGCTTTGATTTTTCTCCTTAATAATTTATGTGGTAAATGCTGATCTGCCACAACAGCAGAAACAAGTATGAGATTCTGTATACTTGCAGACTCCTGGTGGGAAACAACACAACGTTCACCTGCATATATTGTACTTTTTACACTACATTGAGGATTGTCTATGTGTTTGGTGTCGAGTGTCGAATTTAATATTATATATTAAATTTCAAATTATTTCAGATTAAAATATGAAGAATCATATGTATACCAT
>LT658520.1:0-25474 GCA_900128575.1 Stramenopiles sp. TOSAG41-1
GCAGGTCTAGTTTGGTATGTAGTGAAGTTGACCAGAAGCAGCAGGGTCGGAAGAAAGAATAATTTCAACTACAACAAAAATAATATTGTTGTTGTTTATGTTATTATTTAATAATCCTCACTACTACTACTACTACTACTACCAATTATGCTGTTGTTGGTACATCTTCTAGTGGGGCTCTATTTTTGTTGTTGTTGTTGTTGTTATTGAAGTTATTGTTGGTCATTAAAATCATTATTATTATTATTAGAGTATGTATAATATTTTTTCTTCTTATCTATATCAATATTTCCTCGTATGTTAATTAATGAACTACAATCTCTTTCCTTTTTTCAATGCCAAAAAATTAATGTAATAAATAATAATTCATCATTCATTCGTGACCATGGTGGCTGGATCAAATTGAAGTGACTAATAATAATGGGAGACAAAAGAAGAAGAACAACAAGCAAGACGAGAAACGTGTTGTGCAAAGCAGGAGAGTACGAAATGGCGTACATAATAATAAGTATTTTCTACCAATGTACTTTTACTATTTATTTCAATCCACAAATAATAACTTTAGTATTATTATGGAGAAGAAAAACGGTCTGTCTACGTATGAGTACAGTCGCGTACTGAAAGGCTACCTAGTAGTATTACTGTAAGGGATGAAACGCATGCCTATCAACGAGCGTACTCAAAGACTATGAACACTGGAGGGTTAGGGACCTGCGGACTGGTGAGGGATCGGATAGTTGGTAGTATACGCTTGTTCAGGAAAATACGAAGCTCTTGTATACATGCTAGAGCACCATATGATAGTGTGTACGCCATTTTGTGAACGTTGCCATCGGAGGTGGCTCAGGACCTTTTTTATCTGTAGTGCTACTTACTACAAAAACATTTCCTTTTTTTTTGTCGTCTAAAGTGTTTTTGTGCCCTGATGAATAATGGAAATAATAATGAATGAATTTTAGGCCATATTATATTTTTCCTCATTCTCCTTTGTTGTTTTTTCCATCATGACTTTGCTATTCTTTCCTCGTATTGTAACTAATTAGGTAAGCCTCTTCTAATGAATGCGCCCGTAGACCTATACTTCTTCTTAGTCTATTTATTATTATTTCCTAATGTATTGTTAGTATTATCAATGCTGTTAATTTAATAACATGAAAATTGATGATTTTTATTTTTTTATTATCTAGCACTAATAAAATCAATACTCTGATGATAAATACTACTACTAGCATTTTTCCACCAACTTTTAAACAATCGATCATTATGGATGATTTATTAGATAGGCCAGTGTGTCTAATAATGAATACTTCTACCTACATTATTTACTAGTACTACTATTATTTTTACATATTATTATTATTTATTATATCTCCTCCTCTCTCTCTTCTTTCTTCATCAGTGATGCCCCGCCGACACGACGTTAGTTGTCCTCCTGGATTGTCCAATGTCCGCCACTACGTCTAGCATTGCCTTACTACACCAGGATATTAAGAACCAAAGGGTAAAATCCAACCCTAATTGCGGAGAGGTAACATTGGAGACCAGTAGACGCACTACAAACTTTAAAATATTGACGAATACTAGTGGTACACATAGACAAAAAGAGATGGAAAATGACGACAGTACGTTCGACTTGGTAGAGAGAGAAATTCAGCGTGCCGAGGAATTGTTGGCAAGGGACTTAACTCTGATCGATGATGTTGATTCCAATTGGACGCCCTCTAAAGGTAGAAAAATGCCGCAGAATCCAAGGCTGCCAGAAACCCGTAGAAAAGAATTAATTGCAAATTTACGTGCTGGTCGGAACGACGACAGTGGAAAAGGTCCTCAGGACGTTTCGGATCCAGACGCTAACTTGGAAAGTTTTATAATAACAGGCAGCCATAAAAAGAAGAAACCAAGCAAAAAAACAACCCCAGATGACTCCAATCGATATAAAGATCGAAGCACACGTAATGCCCTGATTAACAAGCTGTTGAGTGAACATAAAAATAAGAAAGACGGAAGTGCTGCGAACGTTACTAGGACTGCAGTTGTAGACACAAAACCTTCTGCCCCGTCTCACCAAAGTTACCAAGCACAGGAGTTAAGTAATCGAAGCAGCAAGGTTGATATGAAAACTCCCTCCTCAATTCACATCAAACGGAGTGGTAGTGTAGTGGTCAATTTTAACGAGGAAGTAAATGATGACGGTTTCGCTAATAGTTCTCCGTCAGCCAGCGGACATAGTCAGGGTGCGAGACAATCCAGGGTTGAAGAACCTTATAAGTTAGAATCTGCATCCCGGGGCGCAAACAGGCGCCTTTCAGATTCGTCTAGCCGGAAACACGACAAACAACGCGGACAGATGCTGCGAACGTCAAACTTAGAAACAGAATCGACGAATGACTTACACACTTTATCAAAAGGAATGCATAGCCAGGTGCAAATAAACAATAGAGCAAGCCGCTACAAGAAAACAGAGAAGAAGCGTGCCTTAGGAAGATCTCTTCAAAGGAGCGCTAATCATTCCCGTCACATCAGTGGAAGCAAGGTGGCTACGTCTAGCGATACAGGGGCTAAGTGGGCGTCACGCGCATCTCGTCCATTCTCAAGAAAAACAAAGGAAGACGTCAAGCGCGAATTGGAGGACAAACGAAAGCAAGAGTGTACGTTCAAGCCAAAAATAAACCCTATGCCAAGCACATCCAAACTGGCAAATGAAACCAGAGAGCAGAGACTTAAGCGCTTGGCAGAGGATAAGACTGCAAAAATTGCAAGGCGAGAACAAAGTCGTGTTGCTAAGGAACAAGCAGATGTAAAAAAGAACTGCACGTTTAAACCAAAGACGAACAAATCTTTCGTCTCAAAGAGGGATGGTAAGGTGGACTGGTCGAGTGTTGAACAGGCGGATAGAGCTCGTATTCCACTTCAGGACCGGTTACACCATGAAGCGGATGAGAGGGCAGCAACTCGAGAGAAAATGAAGCGAAATTTGGAAGCGGAAGAAATGTCGTCATACCCCTTTAGACCCAGTATAAACCCTAGATCACATGCAATATTGAACATGAATGCATACAAACCTATTCACGAACGAATCGAAGACTTACAAAAAGCTAAGCTGACAGTTTTGCACAAAAAGCGCCTACAAACGCAGCAAAATAATCCTGATCTGACATTTCACCCAAAAATCAGTAAGCAGAGCAAGCAGCTAGTTGCATCAAGGAGAAAAGAAAGTGGAAATAGGGCAGACGCGTCTAACGTGACGAAACGTTTAGTAATGGATGCAGAGGAAAAAATTGATAGAGCAATGACCAGAAGGAAAGCTTGGGAGGCAGAGCAAAGGAGGATTTATACATTTCAGCCACGTGTTAACGACACAAGTCGAGCCATAGTTGCTAACTCCGGTGCCAGCGACAAGACATTCTTAAAGAGGCAAGACATCCACGCCGACAGGGCAGCAGCTCGTGAAAAGAGGTTGAAGAAGAAAGCCATGTTGGAAAACGAATGCACATTTAAACCAGAAATTGGAAATGCAACTGCAGTTCTGCAGCACACAAGGCCACAGCGTTTACAGGAGAGCGAATTGGAGCGCGTGGAACGATTATGCAGACAAGATCAACTGAGAGCGGAAAAAAGAAGGCAAGCAGCGCAAGAGCAATTTTACAAACAATTTACTCACCAACCTGTGATCAACGAAATCTCAAGTAATCTTGCTCGCTCAAAAACCGTCGATGAAATGACCAGCAACGCATTTGCAAAAAAACGATTGGAAGAAAGGATACGCCAACGGGAAGAGGAAATAAAGCAGGAGTGCCCTTTTGAACCAGTCTTTGTAGGATCAAGAGTTGCGAAAAAATATAGAGAAAAGGTATCAGAAAATGCTGGCAGGGCAAGTGTGTTAGATCCAGATACAATGATCGACAAGATTGAGAAAAAGAGAGAGCGAAGGCAAATGAAGATAGAAGAGATTTCTCATCAAAATCAATATGATGAGTATAAGATGTGCACGTTTCAACCAACCATTAACCGCTCTCGCCCTAAGAAGCAAAATGGACCAGTAATTGTCAAAGGTTTTGGACGATTTCTTGAGTTGAAAGAGCTGGCAAAAAAAATTGAGGAGGAAAAGGCAGCGCGTGAAGACCGCGCTTTCACGGTTGAAAATGCAAAATATCGCTCGGGGAACCGAACGATCCCAAAACCGTTTAAATTGAGCGGTCAAGGCCGTGCTGAACGTAGAAAACAATTAGAAGCAAAGTTTCGGGCGGAAGAACTTCGGGAGTGTACTTTTAACCCGAAGACTACAGAGTCTAGGAATAAGAAACTGATAAGCGAGCTTTTGGCAGAAGATGATAGTGAGGTGGACTTTGAGATCTAATCGATAAAATAATTTATTTAACGGGAAGCAGTGACTTCTTCAATCGGTCAATGTGGATAGTAAATACTGATACACATTTTTTTTTAGATGATATATTACTTATGTAATGAAAAAAACAAGAAGAAGAAAAAAATACTAGTGTTTTTTTTTTGTAGCAACATAATAACTAAAGGTATTCCTAAAAAAACCCCTCATCATACTACTTATAATAATACAATAATAAAAATGAGAATTATAATTTGAAATTATTGGGAAAAGAGCTAGTAGCTAGCTCGTGGTGCAGGTGCTATTTTATTAGCTATTAAAAAAAGAATTCCCTCCTCAGATACTCATAGGAGATAGATTTAGATTAGTAGTAAGGCTTGCACACTACTAGTAATAGCTATTATTTTTCCTTCTTCCTCCTTCCTTTTGTCACCATATTTTTTTAACAAAAAAGCACAACACTAGGGCCATTATTAATACGGTAGTATGTGTACAATAATATATTTTATTATGATGATGCTGTAAATTCACACATTATTAGTCTCTATTATTAAACAACATACTACACAACAACTAAAACGAAAACAGATACAGGGAAAAAAGTTGTGGATGCAGACGCTTTAGAAACTGACACAAGGCACCTTAATTTTTTGGTTAAAGTGAACGTTTGCACCGAAGAAAGCTACATGCACTCGGCAGATGACACTTCTAGAAACAAAGGCAAATGAAGTAATATCGAAGTTGCGCGAATGCAGCGAGTTGAAGTCACCGTCTGGTAGATCACGTAATGAAATCTTAGATCTCTTAGAGCAGTTACGAGAAATTGCGAATAAATATACTGGTCGAGGGTCATTATTTGAAATATTTTTGAGTTATAATATAACTCTGGCGGAGGCATTCTGTTCATTGGATGGAACAAATGCTTTGAGACTAGAGGACTCTCTTCTGGCTGTTGAACGTATTAGTCCGAACCCCACCCACTTGCCCAACTCTCACCTTCGAATCGTTGCGTGTTGCATTCAACTTTTGAATGGACACAACCACGCTGATATAGGCACAAATATTATACCAGTATGGCTTTTGTCAACGTTATTGATGAAGCAAAGACGTTGGAGCATAGCGCGCTCAATTTTGAAGGGGGTAAGCACAGTTATTCCACTGGACAAGACACACTCAGACTCAGCGCTTACAAACCTATTATCGATACACTACTACTTACTTTCAGTGGCTTTCTTCGGAGCAAATGACATGATAGGTGCAGCAAAGTATGCTGAACATAGTATTGCACATAATCCTGAAAATTTATTGTCGATATCATTGATGGCAAGTCTCCTTGCACATGACGGAGGTAGCATGAAATGCGCTAATACGTGGTTAATTAGGCTTCATAAAACTTCATTTGCGACATCTTCGTTAGGATACGCGTTGGCAAAGTATGGGTTGTTTCCAGATGCAATAAAAAAACTCAGGGCTTCACTGGCTACTGAAACTCTAGATCGCCAATACTCACTCTATAACCTATCGATACTTTACGGGCAAAGTGGTGACACGGAAACGATGAAGAAATTGTTACAGCTTTTACCGGCGTGCTTCGACACTATAGATAAATCAAGTCATATTGCTACTACGGACGGCTCCGATCGGCATTTTAGAAAATCATCGCTACGTGTTTATGTAAAGGATGCCCAAGACAGACTCATTGAGGATATGTCCAAATTTCTGTTAGGCAGAATAAATGCAATAGAATGTAAATGGGCAGAAGCGTGCCTTGCATATAAACAGGTGCGTCCCGCTGGTTTGAAGCTTTTGCCATCTACGGAGTACCACTATCACTACGCAAGGGCGCTCTTGCGCTCAAATAAAATCATTGAAGCTGAATCTATGTTACTCCCAATTTTCGAGCTAGATCCATTTAACGCAAAGATCTGTGAACTTATGGTTGAGATTTATGTGGCTTTAAGAAAGCCTAAAGAGGCACTAAATACTGCCGAGAAGGTACTTACATTTAAAAGCAAACTCCCTAGAGACGCTGTGTGCCGCGTGTACAACAACAAAGCAATGGTATTAACTTATCTAGGTCAATATTTGGATGCACTTGTATCAATTAATGAGGCCATCAAGTATTGCGATCATTCTTCTAGTGAACCGTTTTTTAATAGGTCATTTCTGTATATTCGGGTTGGAAAAATAAAAGAAGCTGCTTTCTCTTGGGTAAGACACCGTAACATCAAGGAAGATGGAACTGAGAAATATTATAGTGCCCAGCTGCAGGCGCTAATCCATACTTCAAAGCAGTTTGAAGATAGCACGGCGATATTTTGCGAGGGGAAAGTGAATTTGAAACAAGTAGTTTCAATGGATATCTTTGCTTGTAGCACCCTACTTGAATTATGTAAATTAGAAAAGCATACGCACTGATCCGCGCTGTAACTGCGAAGTATTTCACTCTAATAATGTGTGGGTTATATTTGTACGAGTAGTATTTGTGGAACATGCTTAGGTATAGTGTAGAGTGCTTTTCTAACATTCGATACAGATCAGTTGCGCATCTTTTTGGAAAACCCTTTTGAAAAGATTTAAAAAAATATACGAGTATAATATTTCAACACTTTTATTCATGTTGTACATACACCCTGTTAATAAATTATAGGAAGTATAAATGCTATACTTAGCAAACCAATCTGACTGTAGAAAAGAGAAGAGTGTACACATTTTATAAAATAAATATCATCCTCTGACGATTCTGTTTCAAGTTTTCTTCTTCTTCGACCTTATCCATCTTGATGCCTGCTTTATGGTTGTATGGGTATTCAATGGTTTTATATGGGAACAACCGCCCTTAACCCACTCGTCATATTTGCTTTGCCATCCACTATAATGCAAAAGGTATTCTTTTTCAAGATCTTGCTCTCTAATATCAACAATTTTACATACATGCCATGTATTGTCTAGCTGGCAAAAACCGTCAACGTATTCACCAATTGTACCGGCGATATCCTCGACTTCATACGCATACTGGGTATCTTGGCTATAGGATTCTTCTGGCACGGAACAATCTGCACGTTTAGGGTTCCAGATATTATCCTTACATGTCCAAGGTGAAGGAACCTTTAGAACATCGACAGTCACTGGAACCTTTCTCCACTTCAGGCATTCTGGATTTTCGCATTGTATCCAATTTTCCTCTTTTACTTCTTCAACGGGTTGTAAGGATGACAAGATGTTCTCGGTTTTATACAAAGGTTTATACTTTTTGCGGAGAGACAAGCGCTTGAGATCTCTAATTGTTCTTGGCAAACTTTTCTCGTCTTCTCCTACACCCTTCAACAGCTCATCAAATAGCGGGCTGCCGTAGACATGCTGATACATATTTTGAGACAATACATCCGGAAATATGTGTCGACACTCTTGTGGCCATGGCCTTTCAAAACATTTTGCTTCAAAATATTTTATCAATTTTTCCCTAGTCTTTTGTTTGTATTTCGTCACTTCGCTTGAATTACAATCGAGCCCATTGTTTGCAAAACACGATTCGATACTAGGGAGTCTTACACAGCCATACAAACCAACGGGCATCTGATTGGTATTCCCCTGATCATACCAGTACAACATTTCTTTGTGTATATAATGTTCATCATACTCAACTGTCGTTTCAAAGTAAGGTTCTTCGGCTGGCTTCAAATTAGGCAAAGCCGCACTTACTGTCCCTGGAACATCTGCCATTGGTATACACATACGTCTAGATGTATTTTTGCGATATGAATGCAGAGTGAAAAAGGTTTCGGTATGCAGATACATTGTCAGCAAATCGCACAAAGCCACATGTTTCATCGATAGTTCTTCATCAATGTCAGCTAAGGCCCGGATTTCATCTCGTAGACATGTCAAGGCGCGTCGGGCATCTTTAAGTGTCCAAGCCCAAGTCTGTACTAATTTTTCAATGCGTTTTAAGACGGCAAAAGCAGGTGGCAATACGGTAGTTTCCCGGGTATTTTTATTCGTTTCTTTCTCCTCAGAGGTATTTTCACTTCCTGTTTCTAAAGACTCTGCTACATTGACAGCATTTTCCAACTCTCTTTTTGCCTTTTCTGTTCTGTAATCCGCCATTCTACTCAAATATTCCTTCTTCAGCAATTCAGCTTCCTCAATATACTTCGTTTTTTTGTCATGGCTTAGAGCCTTCCATTCCTCTCCCAAACCTCTCGTAATCTCTTGAGTTGAATATCCCGGGTGCAGCTGCTTGTATCCAGCGCGCACTTCCTTAAAGAATAAAAAGTAGGATGTTGCCGGTTTTTTAGGTGCGTTGGGGTCTCTGACTACTTTCTTCTTCGCAGATGTTTCATTCGATGTCTCATCTTCAGAGTCGTCACTGCTATCGCTTTCATCGGAGTCGCTCTCATCCGTCTCGCTATCACTTGAAGAATTACCTTCATCACCCTCTTCCTCCGCATACGTAGAGAGGAGATCGTCTGCTTTTTCCAGTGAATAATTATAGATGGATTTCAAATTTTCAAAAGTCTTTGCTGCCAAAGATCCGTAATTGTTCCAAAGCATTCCACTAACTGCATCATTATCCAAAACGTATATAGGCGCAGCGCTGCACTCGACAATATTGTTTTCGATTGGTGAGCTATGCCTTACATCCTTTGTGGAACCACCACTATTGAGCGATGAGGGCCACTGCTGACGTAGCGCATGGCGAACCTTGTCCAATGATATAACCAAGTTTTGAACCCGTTGATCCGCAATGCCTTTAACTTCAGCTTTAGCCTCTTCTATGGTTTTAGGTGCATAATACGACTGGTTCATTAGTACAGGTGGTAGAGCTTGCTTTTCCTCTTCAACAAAGGCAAGACATTTCGAGGCATAAATTTTTGCCCACACTGGGAGGCCTGAAAGCGCTGAGCTCCGAAGGCCATATTTTTCGCACCGAACACCTTCGGCTGCGATCGCGTCGACCCTAGATTGTTGTTTCTCTCTTTCACGTTGTAGCTGTAAGGCGATTTCTTGCTCTTTTCTTTTTCGTTCATTCTCCCTATACTTTGCTAGAGGCCCCTCATCAAATTGTTTCCTTTCCAAGTTGTATGCTTCTTTTAATTTGTTTGCTTCTTCAATGTACGGAAGCTTTTCCATATCCGATAAATTTCCCCATTTATCAGCAAGGTACGTATTCATATCTTTAAATCCCATTGTGCTATTCTCAGCCTTCAGTATATCACGCTGCTCCTTCACAAAAAGAAAGTAAGAGCCTAAAGGCCTTTTGGGCCCGTTTGCTTTGATAAATTCCTTCTCCCTACTCATCCTCTCCGCGTTTGCATTTTGTTCATGCTTTTTCATAACTTTTAATTTTTTTTTTTTGTCATACTCATGGTCTTCATCTTCAGTGCTGCCAGAACCGTCATCTTTTGCAGGATTGCTGTGATCAGTTTTTTTCATGCATGCCTTTACAAGCATACCAAAACGCTGTATGGGCGTGTGCTGCTTTTTGATAATTTCGTGATACCCCGATGTCTTTGTTAGGTATAAAAATGATCCTCGACAATTTACACTCCCACACAAGCATGCAGCTAACGAAAACTCTCGCTCACTAGCGGTCACGGCATTATAATCAAAAGTCAGCTCTTCCCCCTTTCGAATGGGACGAATGCTATACATTGCAACCATGTACCTATTATTCACTGCCACGCAAATGGTTTGACAATTTGGCTTGCAGCTATGGCTTAGCCGTGAAGCAAAGTTGGCGCACCTGCTAGGATCAATCGTAAGAACGTCATGACCACCAGGATCATTTACATGCCGTTCCAGTTGTATGTTCCAAAAATCTGGAAGAACGTCCTTATTAACTTGTTTGGCTGCCAATATCTCAATCGCATTTTCTCTCTCATTCCATTGCCACGCCGGATAAACCTCTCCTTGATACTCATTTATAAATTCATCCTTTCTGATCCCCCCTTCTTTCACACAAATGATCCCCTTTCCCTTTGGATGAACTCGAAAGTTATGGTCTTCCCAACGATTTACTGCGGATACGACAGCATCGGCAGCGTTTACGTACTTTTCTTCGATATTGCCATGAATATTTCTGCTGATGGCATTCAGTGCTACTCTCATATCCCATGCAACGTCGCTCGCCTGCATATTAATATGTGGGAGTAGGACCTTTTCCACAAAAAATGTTTTCTCCTCCTCTGACGCCAAGTGATTACCAATCGCAAGCACAATATTCTTCCGAGTGTAACAATCTATACCCCATACATCTTTTTCAATCAAGGTAACATTATCGACAGTGTAACCCTTTGGATTTTTTAATCGTGTTATTTTGCCGCCTTTTCCATCGTCGGTCTCAATCAACCATGACAACTTTTCTGCCTTTTTATACGACGGGTTGTTTGAGCAAATTTTATCATCAGGTGGGGGCGGGCCGTTCATTGATGTCTGCAAGGCTTCGTAAACTTCAATCTTTTCAGCCTCCGACAAGCACCGGGCAGCTTCAGATGCCGTAATCTGTTCGTACTTTCGAGGCTTGAATGGTTGCTTTCTCCACTCACGTTGTACTGCGGGCTCTTTATTTTCACATTGCAATTGATCAAGCTCTTCTTCTGTAACAAGGGCTTTTATTTCTTCGCGATGTTTTATTTCCTTGTTCGAAACGGCCTCATCTACCAGTTTCTTCAGCTTCAACGCTTCTTTGTGAACGTTACCAGAAACGTTTTCGAATTCGTTATATTCGATAGCATTGTTGCATATTAGATTAAGATCAGCTCGAAGTTTAGCCCAGTCGATGCGATGGCACTTACTAAATTTGACATCATTGAGTATTATATAGTCTTTGTTGTCGATCTTATTTCCTATGGTTTGAAAGTCCATTGGATTCGATATGTGAGCGGCGTATTCTGGATCAACTTCCTCAGTAACTGGGAGAAGAAAATGCCCATAAACATCTTGTCGCTTTAGGCGCTCATACAACTTTTGTAAATCTTTACAGTGTGATGCAAAGAGCTTTTCTCGGAGACGTTTTCGCTTCTCTTCCGCAGTTTCATTGGTATGATTTTTCTTTCTCTTAACTACGACACGGTCAGTTTGATGCAGCGACCGCTTATTTTGTTTTCTCTTCCCTCCGTCCCTCTTTTTAGCCATTGCGCGATCTGCAACATTCTTTTGGCGCATGATAAAGGCAATTGCGCGCTGAATATCAAGCCCGCAAGTCTGGAGGCTAAACCTCGATACTTCTTCTTCAAAACCCATGCTCACGAGTTGACTAACTTTCCGGTTCAACCCATCTTGGCGTTGAGACGAGGCAAGTTTGTCGTCGTGCTTGGATACTTTTTTCCGACTCGATTCTAGACATTCTGTTTTGCGTTTTTTGGCAACACTGCGGCAAGATTCACCATCTACACCGCAGGAAACATACTCGGCCACAAAACCGTTATCGCTTTGATAATTCATGACTTTATTTTCAGACAAAATATTTTGGCTGTCACTGGAGTCCGTAGCCGCGGTGGAGGCATGCATTGTCAGAAAAAGCACACAAAGTCGTTTCAAGCTAAACACTAAAAAAAATTATAAAATGCGGCGGCGCGCTTAGCAAAGCCGATACGCGTATCAAGCGCTTTATTATGAAGTTGCTTGGAAAACTTTTGCCGAGGCTTCACAGTCGAATGCCCCAATGCCAGGCGAGTTGTGGACGATATAGCAGCAGCAGTAGCAGTACAACGAGATGCCAAAGTTGAAAAAAAAAATAATAAAATAAAAAAAATAATAATAATAATATAGTGTAATAAAATATAATGTTGTTGTTGTCGTCACCACGAGGCCACTAGTAGAACAACAGGAAGTAATAGCATTAATATTATTGTAATAAGTATCGTATGAACTCGTATTGAAAATTGCGCGCGCATATTATCTCCCTCTTGGAAATATGGATGGTATTCAGTGGAGAGTAGAAGCAACGAGTCCTATTTCATATTTCTTGTGTTTTGCAAAATGCATTGTATCTACTCACAAGGCAGCTTTGGCGTGTAGGCGCTACATCCTTGTCGACACTTAACCATGTCGGTGACATTTTGCGTGATTGAAAAGCATATTATACGTGATCCATACCAAATATCGCAATCGCCGATACTTTGCCTGATGATTTAAGGTAATGTTATGTGGCCGCTCCAGTTGGGATGATAGACGTCGATGAAGTATGAAGTCCAAGTAGAAGAGCATTTCAAATTTCGAATTCCCTTCGGGATGCTTGCCCAAACACACACACACCTTTACTAGGTAGGTAGGGTACTTCAAAGTACAAGGCGGCATTGGCTTCAGTAAGTGATAGACTTTTTGTATTTTTTTCCCTATTTTATTTAGCCAGTGAACGATGATAAAGAGTCATCGAACCATTAGGCTATGCTGGCACACTTACGTTATTACTACCACACCATTATTAACAACATGATGTAGACGGAATAATGGAAGAGAAGCAAAAAATAATTTTTAATAATACACTGTAGTACACATTGGAATAATATGATGATATACAGTAGTATAATAATAATATTAGGTAATTTTATTCTTATTATTGAAATTATTGTTATTATGATATTTCTTCTTCTTCGTCTTCTTTATTATTATTATTATTTTATCCCGTACCTGTAACTGCAGTTGTTTTCGATTGCGGCAAAACCTTGTCTGAGGCTCTGCTTTCATGTCGCTGTAAAATCCACAATAACGTGAAGCACTCCCACCAGAAGTTTCGTAATGTCGGAAACGCTGAAAGCGCTAAAAGCTAGGAGTGAGGCCAGACTACATGAAGAGAAACGACAGATTGATCGCCAACGGAACGTTCTAACTTTGGTGTTGAGGCACTTAATTGACCACGGATACGTGGAGTCTGCCGAACGCTTGCAAGCGGAAGCTGGGCAGAGTTTGAGTAAGTACGATGTGGCTGACAACGTAGATTTAGTTTCCATAGTGCATCAATGGGAGGACTATCACACGTTTAAGTTCGGAAAGCCTCCAAAAATTATTCGGCGAACTACTGGTATCAGTGGGGACACCAAAGAAAGTTCTGCTACAACGCTTGGGAATTCCAATAGAAAATCGAGAAAAGAAAGTGATAGAAATAAAGCAGCCAGAGATAGACGTGCAAGACGAAATAATTACAACGGACACGTGGGAAAAGGTGGAATTGATGGCACTACGAGCACAGCATTGAAAGGCAAGCTGTCATCTTTGCACCCTGTCCAACCTAACGGTTTAGAGTCAAGTGGAACGCCACCAGCACCGGCAGCGAGCTCCAGTGATGGCAGCAAAAATTTTGGAGCAACGAACGATATTAGTTTATCTGGCAACAAAATGCACCTCAAGGCAGCTGATGAGAAAGATGCTGCAAAAGGTAGCGAAAATCTAGAAAAAAGGCTGTTGAAGCCGCTCCCAACATTTGGTGGCGATCCAGATACTAGAGCACTTGCAAGCGTCATCACACGCGATATTTACCAACACAGCCCAGGAGTTTACTGGAACGACATCGTGGAGCTCGAGAAGGCAAAAAGATTATTGAACGAGGCCGTTGTAATGCCCATCAAGTACCCAGAATTATTCACAGGCCTGCTTGCCCCATGGAAAGGCGTACTGTTGTTCGGGCCACCAGGGACAGGCAAGACCATGTTGGCTAGGGCAATAGCGACGGAATGTAAAACAACCTTCTTTAATATATCGGCATCGTCAATCGTAAGCAAATACCGAGGGGATTCAGAAAAGCTCATTCGCGTTTTGTTCGATCTGGCCCGATATCATGCTCCCTCCACAATATTCATCGACGAAATCGACTCCATTATGTCTGCCCGCGGCTCTGGTCAGGAGCATGAAGCAAGTCGGCGCATGAAAACCGAATTGTTGATTCAAATGGATGGTATTGCGAAAGACAATAATTCAGTCTTTGTATTGGCCGCCAGCAATCTACCTTGGTGTTTGGATATGGCTATGCTACGTAGACTTGAGAAGCGCATCTTGGTCCCTTTGCCAAGCACGTTGGCTCGTAAGAAGATGTTCGAGAAGCTCTTGTTCCCGTCAATCAACCACAAAAATAAGCGTCTGGGAAGCGCCCCGAAAAAACAAGAAGGTGTGAAAATGGAGAGCGACCCAGATTTCGAAATTACCTTGGATTACGATTTAATGGCTAAGAAAACTGAAGGATATTCTGGTGCGGACATTCGACTTGTTGCAAAAGAAGCAGCAATGCGTCCGCTAAGAAGGTTGATGAGTCAATTAGAGAGCTTGAATTTAGGTGATAATAAGGCTGAAGGAAATGGTTCTGTGTCCTCAACGACACTAATGGATGCGCTGGAACCGATAGACATGAACGATGTTCTAGCGGCACTGCAGTGCACGAAAGCATCAACAAGTGTTAAGGCTAATAAGTACGAAAAATGGCAGGATGAGTATGGATCGTCAATGTAACTGAACAATTTCTTGCTCATCAACACATACTAAAGATTTCGAAATTGCATATATACGTACATTAGTATGCAAACGTAAGTACGAAAGTCCAGATAATTGTTAATGGAAAGAGAGTGTGTATAGAGTTAGCTTCTTATATAAATATGAATATCATGTGTGTACCATTTTTTAGTATTCTTCGGCTTCATTCAACAGTGTAGCCAGTCACGTAGTAACCTCTTACAATCATTTTAAATTATTCTCAAAGATTTAAAAAAAGTTAAACATATTTTATTTTTTTTTGTCCATCTTCTTGATATTTTGCAGATCTTCTGCTATGTCAATACCATCTTGCTGGGGTCGGTAGGAAAAGATTTCTGAACATATGTCAACAATCTTTTCACAGCATTTAAGTATTTCCTAGTTCCTTCATCATCCATTATGTGCGCAATTTTATTTGATCCTATTCTCTCTCTACCGGTTCGGTCGTGAATTCCAACAGCTGTCACACCAATAGGCCACGGTGCGTTTCCGATGGCCATAAGCATGTATTGGTCGTGGGCTTTCACATACTCCCGTTCTTGTAAGAACATTACTATTTTGCTAACGCCGCCGATCACATCTATATGCACCGAGTCCGATTTGCACCCTTTAAAAAACTGCTTCAAATTGGTTTTACACTCCTTAAACTGCCGTGTTGCAGCGCGCCCGTGGGCAGAGTTTTTCACCTCGGCTGGGCGCGATAGCAACTCAGTCTCCCATCTTTCCAGCATAGCTTTAATATACTTTTTACAATACTTTCCAAGGTACTTTTTTGGCATTTTTTCTAGATCCGCCACAGATTTTGGGATAATTTCTTTGCGTTCTTTTTTTCTCTTCTTCAGGTTGTCGTCAGGGTTTGCCTTGTTAGTGCTTGGAAGTTCGTCCCCCTTTTGTTTCTTTTGGGTTTCGTGCTGCTTTTCGACGTCGACGCATTCGCGTGGCGTCGACTCCCCAGGCACTTTTGATATCGCTGGCGCCTTTCGCTTCATCGGAGAATATCTTCCTTGCCACTGATTCTAAACAGTTCGATGCACTGGGTGATTCTCAGCGGGCTTCTTCGTCCCCTGGGATTGATTTTTAGAGTGATTGGGAGAAGACCACCAAACTTCTTTGTCAAAAAAAATATATTAATATATAATAGTAGTGTAGTGGTGGTAATAATAATAGATAATAAAATAGATAATAATATTACTACCACACTTAACACATTTTTTATTTGCGCGAGAACCACCACTACATGCACCATCACCACATCACACAAGCACAAGATGATGATAGTAGAGAAGAAAGAGAAGAAAAAAAAATCAATAATAATACTATAATAATAATAATAGCTTCCCGTCGTAGCACTGGTATTATTATATATTATTATTATTCATTATGGACTAGCTAGCATAATAATGCTATTATTATTTTTATTATTCATTTTCATTATGAATCATCATTGTTGTTGCTCTCTATCTACAACAAAGATAGTCTGTAGTACAAACAACGTTGCGGGCAGCATGCATGAAGAACAGCTCAACACAGAACATCCTCCATGCTTGCTACTCCTAGGCACACAATCGCAAGACCGCTGAAGCAGCGAGCAGATAATTATCATGCGTGGCCGTGCTATGAAAACGAAGAGTGGAAGCACCCACGCCAAACAGTATGTGGACAGCGCGCCATGTAAGTTTCTACGTGATACCGACCTTCGGCGTGGACCAATTTTGACTTTTGAAGCTACTCATCCTGCAAACCTATGCAATATGGAATACGTTCATTGGCATAGAAAAATTATTAAATTTGCACAAGATTCGCCATTTTATCAAACGCGAGTGCCTTCTGTCCCGTTGCCGTTGAAGTGCTCCAGCAGAATGTCGAGAAAGCGCAAAAGGGGTATTAGAGACTTACAGGACCGGATAGTAAACTCTCACTCAGTGATTCCCCGGAAAGTATTGAAGGCAGCTTCGTTTTTGAAGACAGAATCTACCTCTATTGATGCCACTACTGGGGGATCTACGCGCACAAGAACTTTAGACGATTTTTTCCCAGAAGAACAGCCACAAAAGCAACAGTCGTATTCATTTCACGAAGGCCAAGATGATGCTATAAATCTTGTACCTCAGGATGAAGATATGGACGAGTTTGATGCTGGAG
This sequence comes from Stramenopiles sp. TOSAG41-1, assembly GCA_900128575.1. Taxonomy (NCBI): domain Eukaryota; species Stramenopiles sp. TOSAG41-1. The sequence continues at coordinate 16,949 of LT658520.1, forward strand.
ACTACACGAGAAACTACAACCAGTCGGATGACGAAGGTGACGTGGCATCCTAAATTTTTTACCCATGTGAACAATAGGGCACCACGGATTTTTATGACACTTTGTACTTTGTATCAGTTGTAAGTGTCTTTCTCCACAAAGTACGACGTAAATTTTTAGTTTTTTTTAATTATTCCAAAAAACAAAATTCGGTCTTTATTCAAGGGGATGAGTCTGACGATTTATCAATGATGCATGGCTTCTGATNTCATCAGAAGACTCGATTTCGCAGCCTTACTGATTGTCTTTGTTGTATTGTTGTGAAGGAGTTTAAAATTTTATTTAATTTTAAGTAAGGAGATTTAGATATATAAATGTGTGTATTTAGATAAATAATAGAGTTATTCTGAGATCTACTCGTATTTTTTCTCATATCTTGTAAAGTTTTTTTGCTGTTGCAAAATCTTGTTTCTGGCCAATCAATGGGCCGGACGAAACGAATAGGGAAGGCTGGTATTTATCTGGCATTGTCCGAATATTTGAATTAAACTGACGCTTGATCATGTTTCGCTTCCCTTGTTGATCCGCGTAGCATAGCTCCAAAATTTTCGCAGAATTTGATTGTTTAATTAAACTTGACCATGGGCTTCCATGGTACATCGTATAAAACTTCAATACATGCTCAGTAGCCAGAAAATTAATGAAACAATAACCAACATTATAATCGCTTTTAAAATCAACTGGCAAATAAAAGTAGTCGTATGTTTTTCTGAAATGTAGATCTAAAAATTCCAACATACGCGATTTTGTTAGACGATTTGGAATATTTTTTACGCATAAGGTACACCGAACATCGGCTTTTGAACGTAACTTCTCTATGTCAATTTTATTATCCCTTCTATGGCAATTTGCACGCCTAAGATTTTCATTATTACTCTTGTTATGCATTTTCGTCTTACCATTAAAAGCATTCTTTGAGTGATGCCTTGGCTTCTGCTGACGCTGACCTTCTCTTGCGGCTTTTGCCATTATTTTTTTTGTGTTCGCACGATGTGATTGATGAGAGTTTGACCCATAAGGTTCAAAATGTCGCTGATGTACTACATAATTTTGAGGTGGAAGAATATGCTCCGGTTGCACATACATGTCAGAACCATTTTTATCTAAACCATATTTTGACGCTATAGATTGAGGAAAATTGTTATATGATGGCGCGCCAAAACAGGCTACTGAGGCATTTTCGTTGTATTTAAACATTGGCATGCTACTCCCATTTCCCGCGACATTCGCTACGACAGGCGCAGGTGCAATTTCAAAATTTTGATGTTGGTTTACGTCTGCGGGGTGAATATTATACCCAGGATACTCTCCTTGGATATAACTTTGCTGTAAATTGCTTCTGCCACCTTCGAGTGCTGGTGAACTGGGAGAAGATGCTGATGAAAAATTTTCGAGTGCCTCTGAGCGTTGCGGAAACAATTTTGTACCACTTGTTTGTGATCTTGCTTCACTGCCACTGCCTATGGAACTTGAATGCATGGAAGCAATATCGTCGACTTCGAACGCCTTTGCACTCGATTTATAAGAGTCTGGGGTAGCAGCAATTGAATTTATCATCCCAGTATTTGATATGTCAATACTTTCTTCAGCTTCCAAAAAAGGGCCTCGTTGACGAAGACCAGAAGTTACTTTGGTTGGTGAAGATTTATAACTGCCTAAATCCTGATTCATTTTCGTTTTCGATTGTAGCATGTGGCTGTATCTATTGTGCAATGATACTTGTACAGCTGCAGCGCACCACTCTGACATAAAATTATCGTCTTCGCAGCTACGGGCGAGCTTCTCCAATTCATGGGCAAACATAAACATGGCTTTTAGCGAGATTGTGCTTGGTCGTACATAATTTCGACTGACAACTTTCATGTTTTCGATCACAAAAGGAATAAATGTTAAGGCACGATCTGCAGCCCTAGTATCTGCAAATTGAACAATGAAAGCGCGGGTATCCTTTTTAATTGGAGAAATAATTTCTTTTGGATGATACAATAACGGTCCGTATATAGAAAAAGTTTCCCTCAGTGTCTTCTCGACATTTCTAAAAATGCCATCCGAGGCTCTTATCTCGACAGCAATGGCCCCATCATTCCATTCTTTGTAAATGGCATGTGTCGGTATACATGGGAACACCACCATTTCCCCCCTTGGTGGAGTAGCATCAGAGTCGAGTTCATGCCATGGTAATTGCTTGGCTTTTTTAATTTTCAGGACTGATGAATCAGACTGTTTTAGAAACGAGCAACCATGCAGGCGCTCTTGGATTTCTACCGCATGAGAAATATCAAAGTATGTCACTATGGTCATAGGACACTTTGGCAAGTAACATTTGAAATTTCGGATCGGATATTGCCTGTAATTACTGAAGAAATGATATAGCTCTTCAGAGGAAACTCCAGAAGCAATATTACATACAAGTATGCTGCGGCTAGCTCCCTTTTCCAGTAGGTAAGGGTATTTGACTGGGCATATGGGCGTGTAGCTTAGTTGTTCAAGGTCATAGTTTGCCGACTTTTCATAACTTTTAGAGAAAGTCATTAATAGCGAATCGCTCTTAGTTATATCCGTTTTTGAAGCCAACAGCGCTCCACTCTCTTCTTGGCTGGGTTGAAGGCTTTTGCTGTTAGACCAAGCAATATGAGTGCTTTGCTGCAAGCCCCAATAATTCCAAGTACGGTGTCGGTTGCCCCTACTTTTAGTGACTGAATCAGGCTCGATCTTGGTTGCTCCCGACCTTTTCTGCTTCCTCTCCATCGAAAAAGGATTCCGCGTTCCTTCAATTGAATTATCATCTACATGCTTAGTTGCAGCCATTTTCACTTCAACACAATTTTTGGGCTCCAATAATTTCGCTACTTTGGTCAATATTTTCTTTCGGTGGAAGGAGTTCTTAATGCCAAAGTCCAGAAGCTCTTGGTCTTGTAACTTCACAAGCAAACCACCATCGAGGTCTTCCTTCAAAACCAGAGCTGCATATTGTTCACAACCGATGGTCGTGAACCATTTGGCGACATCTTCTGTCCTCCAATCCTGAACTGTGACCATATTGATATTCTCTAAAGTGCGGCTACATATTGGATACAAGTGATGGAAACCTTGGAGGCATGCGTGATCCAGATCATAGATTTCAACTTCGTCGTCGAGCAATAATAATAATAATAATAATAATGAATGATGATAAAATAATAATAACAATAATGATAATAATAATTATTATTTTATCCTAAGAAGATACTAGGGCTAACTACTCGCATGCTTATGCTTTTTTTTTATCACAATTAGCACTATTTATAAAGAAAATATATTATTATAATACAAGTAGTACTAGCCCAGCTAGCTAGCTAGCTCAACTTCTTTTATTAGACTATTTATTTTAATTTTTTTATTTTTTTTTGTGGTGGGGTGTGTTTTAGTTTTGTTGCGTTCCTCTTGTGTTGTTCGTACAGGTTCATGAAGATTTCGTACCAAGTTGTTGTAATAAGAATAATAGCACACCATTATTGTCGTCGAAAATCCAAAAAACAGTACTGTACTCCTTCTAGCTACCCCCCTTTGTTTGACAAATGTGCTGACATCCTAAACTTCAGGTGCATAAGTCGTTTTAGGAGAGAGTTGAATAAGAGTGAGTGATCTTTGTTTGATGTTCGTTTTTGCTTGTTGTTTGTTATTCTGGTTGGTCCACGTATAATATGCTTGTTGCACGCAACCAACAACAACACTTCTTTTTCAAGTAGAGTGAATAAATGGAGTAATTAGAGAGATGTTTGATTGGACTGCTTATCTATCTACTCCTCGTAGCTACTACAATAAATAAGAGGTCAATAACAATGACGTGGAAAGATGAAAAAATATTATTTTACCTTTCAGATATAGGGCTAGTCGGGCTACTGTAGCACCAGTGCCAAGTACGGATAAATAAATTTATACCATTTAAATAATTGTCTGAAGAAAGGCGGAACAAAAGGGTTATGTTATATCTTATGATATGTGATAGTAGCTCTAGTCACTCAATATTTAGTATATATATGTGTATTTACTTATGCCTAGTTTTACACTTTGGCACTTGAAAAACATAATTTTATCGTTCCGGTAAAAACAAGTGTTCGTATATATAAAAACATAACAGCTTCAATTTTACGTTTGTTTCGCCCGAGAGAAGCCTATTTCAATTGGAGTTTCTGATTCTTGTAAAGTTGTTATCACCTCTGCAAAGGACATGGTAGAAGCATCCTTTTTGCCAATGCGAACAATCTCATCATAAACTTTGATCAGGCGATCTTTTGCTGCACGACTGTGAGCCAAGATATTTGTCACCATGGCTCCAATGCCTGTTTGTGAATCCGCATCACCAAGTTCAATTCCAAAAGGCTTTTCATGGAAGGTATAGCAATAGTCTTCACTTATCACCTTATCTTTTTCTTGCCTGGGTTTCATAAAGCCTAATTCTAGCGGTCTAGATTGTATACTTTGAACGGTTTCCGTGATCTCAAACAACTTTAATCCTTGAACAGATTTATGCCCAATCTTGACAAGAATATCGCCTACTTTCAAAGTTGGGAACCTCCGCGCTTCAGAGTCTTCTAAAATTTCAGATACAAATACAAGGGGGTCTCCACTTGGTTCTGCTTTCTCCTCGAAAACTATACCAAAAGTTTCATTGTTGAAATTATATGCATTTACGTGTTCAAGTTTTTCGTCAATGTCGAATCCTGCACTTTGATTTTTGGCGCCGGCAACCCGGGTGAAGTACAGTTGTACTGGCCGGGGTTCACTTTTGATCAATTCCATTGCTACAGAAAAGTCTACGTCATGCACAGCGTACGAACCAACTTGCACTAAAAAATCGCCTAATTTTAAAGCTCCATATTTACTTGCAGCAGTATTGGGGACTTTAAAGATTACTTCTATTTTACTCGGGCTTGCGGGCTCCATTACTTCTCCAAATGAAAGCCCTAATGGACCAGGAGGAAAAGTATACATGGAAACATTCGCTTTATCCAAAGCAGGTTTTCTTCCAAATACAATTTTCATCGGGCGGGTGGCCTCTCGGATACGGCGTAGAACCTCTTCAAAATTTAATCTGGTTACATCTGCGCCATTGATTCTTTTCACATGGTCACCTGAGTGTACAAGTCGAGCTTGCGAAATTTTGCTACCACTTAAAAGAGATACAACTTCCACCGATGTAGTACCATACGCGTCTACAGCATCTCCAAATGTTATTCCCAATGCTTCGTTTTTGTCAAATGTAACTGAGATCTCCTTTTCATTAGATTTTAATGCCTTTTTGCCGTGTATAAAGGTAATTTCTAGGGGTCTTGTTTCCCGTTTTATAATCGAAACTACGTTGTCGAAGTCCATACCACGGACGTGCCTCTGGCCTACACGAACTATGACGTCACCGTCTCTGAGCTCGGTATACTTCGCTGCTTGACTACCTGGCAGTATATTAAGTACTTCAACAAATTTTTCACCATCTTTCCTAACCCCATCTCCGAATTGTAATCCTAATGGGCCATTTTCAAAATTACATGTGAACTCATTCGAAGCAGATAAGTCAAGGGTCTTGAACGATTTGATCTTTTCTAAAGAACTTGCGTCTACAAGCTGGCGTCGCCACCACACGTAAAATGCTTTTTGTCCATTCAATTCCTTCATTTTCTTCTCAAATACCTCGAATATCGTGGATACAACACCGAGGGTAACGCTGAATGTAGTTTTCTCCATGTCTGATCTCCAACGAATGCATTTAGAGGAAAAACACCCATTGCGTGTATTCAAACCAGAGAAACTTTTCGCAAGCAGGGACAAATTGCTGCAAAATTGTTCGTGTGAACCTTCGCTAAATTTATCTGCTATGAGACATAACTTCGCAGCATAAACAAGCAATTCGACATTTTCCAATGTAGCAAAGTTTGCAATTGCGCTTAATTCAGAGGGCCATATCTTCTTGAAATGCTGAATATCCGTTATAATAGCATGAGTTTTTTCTACCTCGACTGCATGTTGCTTTTCTTTACCTTGTAAGACATTCAACTGAACCTCATCGTACATGTATACTCTTTCTTTTTCTGCGTTCATCAAGGACATCAAAATATATTTTGTAAGTTTGCTTGGCCAGACATTCATCATCAAGATATCATCCAATCTAATTTCTTCATGTTTGAATATCCTATGACGCAGAAGCCAGCGAATGGTACCAATCTCAGAAGAAAGACTTCCTCTAATTTGGACCCTGTAATCGAAAGAAAATATTGGTTTCTGAGCTTCAGCGGTTTCTATTTCAGAAGGTACCGACTCTTCGGTATCTACCGTTACTAGATCATCTATTTTTCTCCTCCTTATTGAAATTTTATAGGTCCCGGCGGTGAATGGGAACCACAAATACGTGTTGCTATTCATAAGAATACTTGGACGATGTGTTGACCCATCGCTATTAGGTATTGGTTCTCGTAACCCCCGCAGCGGCCGCCGTGACACGAAGAACACATCAGAGAATTCTAAGGTGCCTCTTTGACCATGAGGAATAGACGCTAGATGGAGACCTTTGCACTGTTTTTCATCTGCAATAAGAGGGCATTTTAGTGCGTGCGAATAATGGAATTCATAATTGCTTTCCTCGTTTTTCCTGTTAGGCACAAATAGAAGTCGTTCCAAAAGTTGCTTTTCCTTGATAATTTGTGCTGCAGCAAGTCTATTACGGCTCAAACCTGCTCTTTTGACTTCTTCCGCTAAATCTGCCAACACAGCAGGCTTAAAATCTGCGCGCCCATTCCCAGAGAAAATTGTGTCTAAGGACTCAATATGGAACCGCCAATTCCTTTTATACCCTCCATGGTGAAATATACAATCAGCTGCCCACTCTACATCATCCGTCTGTCGACTTACTATGTTCCAGTATTTGTCCCTCAATATTAATAAGAACTTATGGCCAGAAGACGAAGTCGAATTCGCACCACTCAGTCCAGGCTTATCGGCGCGCAAAAATTTTAATGGTATAAATGATGTCTTAGATGGGTCAGGAGGCAACGCAAGTATTCGTATTTTCCATGGACTACCAGGTACATGCATACCGTCTTGGAGTACTGACAATTCATAATCGCCTGCAAGTTTACCTGTAACAGTCGCAGTTTGTTCTAGTTGACAGACCACTCCTGAGGTAGGAACATGAGCCATTGTAGTCAATTCGGTGTTACCTTTGTCGCCTTCGATATCGTCACTGTGCCCACTTTTAATCGTCTTTGTGATCGTTGTAACATTCATAAGGTCTGTCCCAACAGAAGCGGACTCGTCGGCATCAAATGTTGGTCTTGCGAAAACAGTAAATTTTGGTGCTGAAAAATCATGACCAGGGCACTGAGTAAACGCCGCAACCTTTGAATCCCACTGCCCAATGCCGCGTAGTGCATTGTTCGATTTAAAATCCAGCAATAAGCTCTCCCCAGCCGAAATAGTTTCCTTGAGGGCTGCAATATTGTATTCGAAGCTGTTTTTTGCATAGTGTTGTAATACCACACGCCTTTGATCTAGGATTTTATCAGCATTTATAACTTTCACAAGTTGTTGATTAAGGAAAATTTTCACTGAGTAAGCAAATGTTACAGAGCTTTTTCCAAACATTCTAGATTTTGGAATTGCAAATTCTATGGAAGCGTTATGTTGAGCTGAACCAATTTGCTCACGGATATTGTGAAATTGAACAACAGGAGATATTTGCGTGATAATAGGCTTTTTGCGCCCTAGGCCTTGAGAAACTTCTTGAGAAGTAATTTCGATGCCCACTTTGGTTCTCGCAGAAGGTTTCTCCAAAAGAATGCCATCAGCATCACATATGGCTAAATCATAAACTATACGGTCACTTTCAAAGCATAAAACGTCCCAATCACCATTCACAGACAAAACTATTTCTCTCCCTCGCTTAACTTTGGTGGTAACTACCGTACAATGTTCACTTTCAGCCGTGTTTCGGTTTTCTTCGACAACTTTAATTATTGCTGCTCGAAGGCGCATAATTTGTGTAACGGAAGACCGCGAAGAGTATATCCAGCCCAGCAAAAGGTCAGTTGTCATAAATTTTAAACCCCCATCAAATATTCTAAAAAAATCGTTAAAATCTTGAATATCATCAACACTTGGAAAATAAGAGGGATCCTTCAAAATTTCTAAATGTGAGTTAACAACATCAGGAAAGCTTTGACTGAGCAAGCCAACAGCGTCCAAATGTTTTGAAACGTCGTACGTATCCTCAATATGTTTAAGTGCTGTCATTGCGGTAACCTTCTCGCGTTTAGAAGTAGAGATCATATTTGTAAACTGTTTATTCATTATATCTTGCAGCGCACCTTTCTTGATTTTCGACATAATCTCAACGATTTCTTCGAAATCAATATTGCCGCTGTTGTCAGCATCTGCTTCTGCAAAAAGCTTATCAAAGTTCTCATCAGTTAAGGCCAAAACACTTGCCCCTCTCTTTTTTCTATCCATATTTACCTT
>LT658521.1:0-25409 GCA_900128575.1 Stramenopiles sp. TOSAG41-1
GTGCACGTCCCCCCTGTGTATGTCGTCCACCCTGCTCTGCCATTACCATAACCGCCAGAATTATAGGTTCGGTATGAGCGACATGTGCCCCCCTCCGGCTTGTCCCAACAAGCTCCGTGGGAACCGTGCAGGCAGCTGTAGCATGTTTTTTGCGAACCACATCCCAGCACTTCAGATTCACTCACAGGGGTTGATGTATTGCCGCATCTACCTTCCCATACACCCCCTCCCTCATACAAGCATACATCGTTTAAATTTTTGTCACCGCACGCTACCCGTCTACGGTCCAAGCATCCCGTTTTACCTGTTTTTTTAACAGTTTTGCACCCACCTCCGTTTCGTTTTGAACAGGTGTGAAACATGCAAGTTCCAATCGCCCCGTTGATGCAGACTTTAGTGCCTGAAGCGGTAGTGTTACAATAGCCCTGGTCATTTTTATAGCAACATTTAGCTCCATCCTCTTTGCCAGCGCAGTTGTAACTACCATAAGTCAATGTCTTCTGGTAGTCGCAGGCGTTGGTCAGACAAGGAGCATATATTACCAAAAAAAACAGCCAGTAGGACATGCCAACGATAGCCATATTCCAGGATCGATAGTGACGTGTGCAGTATTTACGAGAGCCCGCGAGAGGCGTGGAGATGTGTCCCTTACAAGAAGTCCTAATAAAAGAAATCATTGGTGGTGGTGGTGTTGTCTAATAATAAATTCATCATCTCATTATATATTTTATCAGCAGCAGCAGAGTGTTGTAGTAGAAGAAGAAGAAAAAGAGAAAGACGATAATATAAGAAGAAAGAAGAGAAAGAAAAAAAGAAGAATGAGTAGATAAGTAGTCGAAGAGTATTAATATTTAGTACAGGTGTAATATTCTTCTTTGTACTAATTTTGATATTTTAATAATAGTGAGTGCTACGACTACAACAACTAGCCACCACTTGAACAACAGGAAGAATTAATTTTTATTTCAAAAAAATTGTTTCAGCACGATTTTTCAGCCAGTGTAGTTTTGTTGATAGGAAACCATCAAAATCGTTCAAGTATATATTTACGGAGAAACTTCAAGGTCTCTTTTTATTTTGTTGAAGGAAGATCAGGATATAATAATATTAAATATATTCAATAATATCCCAACAAAAAAAAAAAATTAAAAAAACACATATATAATAATAAGTAGCTTTTTTTCCTCCCACCAAAAAAAGTGTGTTAAAGTAGTAGTATAGTGAGAGTCGGACACATACACACACCTAGCGACTGTAAATCCTAACGCGCAACCAACAGAAGCGAACATTACAGCGAAAAATTGCCTTTCTTTAAGCACAACAAAACAAAATGAAAGTATCCGTACTAATTGCATTGGTGACATTGGCTACTTTGGCGCAACAAAGCGCTGCGTGTAGTGAACGAACCTTTCAAAGAGCGATTGCTGCTGCGCCAAAAACTGGCGTTGCACTAAAGTGCCAACGAGCTGTATACAACGAGCTGTGTGGTCGTTGCGGCAAAGACATCAGTTGCTACTGGAACTTTGGTCCAAAAGTAGTACCAAATTTACGTGAATGTCGCCATCGTCGCTCACTTCGCACTATGAGGACCAAATGCAGCGAAAAGATCTTCAGAAAAGCGATTGAGAGTGCACCGAAGACAGGTGCTTCTCTATCTTGCCAGCGCGCAGTTTACAACGCGTTATGCGAAGAGTGTGGGAGCTCCGTTGAATGTTTTATGAAAAATGGCCCAAGTGTTGCCAGAGCTTTGCCATTGTGCCGCCCTAGAGAGGTAACGCAGTTTGACACCGCAGAGGAAGATATTGGTGGTCGCAGTTGGGGTAGAATTTGCGCTATAGCAGCTTGTTTGTTCATCGATAACTTAAGCCCACCCCCTCCGCGTTACACTCCTGGGCCAAACCCAATCGCACCTATCCACCGGCCATTCGACGAGATGTATGACACCGAAGAGGAATATGTTGGTGGTCGTGATTGGGGTAGAATTTGCGCTACAGCAGCTTGTTTGGTTATCGATAACTTAAGCCCACCCCCTCCACGTTACACGCCTCGGCCAAACCCAATCGCGCCTATCCACCGACCATTTGACGAGATGTATGACACCGCAGAGGAAGATATTGGTGGTCGCAATTGGGGAAGGATTTGTGCTACAGCAGCTTGTTTGTTCATCGATGGATTAAACCCACCCCCTCCACGTTACACGCCTGGGCCAAACCCAATCGCACCTATCCATCGACCATTTTGAGGTTGGCCTGGGCACTAAGTTGAATATTGTAGGAGGCTAAGCGAATTTGTGCTAGGAATGCAAGAAGACAGGGTTGTAGCGCAATGAGAAAAGTGTTATAAAAAAGATATATATTTCTTAATTACTAAGTTAAATAAAATTTTAATCTCCTTCACAACAATACAACAAAGATCATCAGTAAGACTGCGAAATCGAGTCTTCTGCTGATGATTGTGTATAAAAAATTAAAAAATAAAAAACAAATTTTTGTAATTAAAAAACATTTAAATCTTTTTTGAAATACAAGGTATTAACACTCACAGCTGGTTAATCGGAGTGATCCTAAAGTAGAAAGCTATCAGTACTAGTACCGACTTTTGCCTTGTTAATTATGGTTGGCTATTTACAAATATTTTGACTTCTCCATGATTTCATTTATTGCCCGTGTGTGGGTAGTAAATTGTATCGTTTGGTAACGAATCACATGGGTAATTTCTTTTACGTTTGGATTTCAATTGGCATCACAGGAACTAGGAATGCCTTGTGTAATTAATTTTTTAATTGCTTTTGTACAACGTTTATTGTAGGACTGTTTTGCGGCATCTAAAGGGGTCCATCCTTTCCTACTTGGTTTTTCAATATCAGCACATGCATTATGTAATTTTTTCATTAGTTTGACACATTTTACATCAGCAACCCCTGTGCCTATTGAATATCCTGCACAATATATTGCTGGCGTCTCACCATATTTATTCGCTAAATTGACATCAGCACCTTTGTTAAGTAAAAGCGTAATAATTTTCAAGTGTCCCATAGCACAAGCTTTATGCATTGCGGTCCATCCATTCCTCCCCTTACCATTAACATCAGCCCCATTTTCAATGGCATATTTTGCATCATCAAGATTTCCATTATACGCAGCTCGAAATACTGCTTTATTCATACCTCCAGCATCATTGTTTCCTGTCCCTACTTTTTTTCTTCGTCTTCTTAAAAGATTTCGTAAGTGCAAGCGCCCATTACCAACTATTCGACTATTTGCGGTGATACCTTCACCGTTCACCAGTACTAAAATAAATAGAAGACTCAGAAGAAGACGAACATACGAACTCATACTATCAAAGCAGCAATGTTATCGCTACTAAATCGCAAAAATGTCAATGTATAGCACGAATCAGAATCACTGTATTGGGCAAGTATGTGTCACACCAGTTGCATCGATTCTGTAGGCAAGTCTTGAGCATGAAAAGCGATATGGACTTTCCCCTTCTCTTCTTCTTGCTTCCTTATTTTTCCTCTCCTCCTTTATTTATTATTTCATTTTTATTGGCCATTATTATCATCCCTTTTTTTTTCTCCTTTACAAAATATAATAGGATCATCGACGATAAATTGGACTATAACACTACTATCTAAAAAAATATAAATAATAGTCTAATAACAATAGAACTATTTCAACTATTACTATTCAATAAAAAATATAAATAATAGGCTACACTTTAATTTTTAACTTGATGAACACATATTTCATCCACTATCCAGGGTGTAGTTAATGTAATAAGAAAAGAGGTGATTTCCAAAGAAGAATTATAACACAAAAAAATGGATCAATCATCTTCCATAGATCATCATTGTTGTTTACGTATCTTATTTTACCTTTACTACCATATTGGCCAGCAGGGAGGTAGCATTGTAGCATTATTTGTTGGAACCTTCCCGTACACTCGATACAGTGATGTGTATATCGTAAATGACTATCCAAGTACAACTATGCTAGGTTGGCAAGAAGTACGTTGAGTTGCCTAATTCGCCATAAGTAGATGAGAGATCCGTTTAGCTATGAAAGTAATATGAATACTCCTTAGTACCGTTTGAGCTCGGCCAACTTTGGGAGAAACGTAATCCTCATTCCAAGTACAGCGGAGTGTATTGGACAGTTCCGTACGCCCTAGCAAAACTGGCTGCTGGCGTATCCATCCTCCCCGCCGGCAACAATAATAATATGGAATGGAATGTGGACGAATGAAGGCACGCATGGGCTCGACGGACACCAGGCACCTACCTACCTGCCACAGTATCGATCGGCAGCAATCGATTCCCTGGTTTTTGTAGGCATCGAAGCACAGACACACAAACAAACACACGAACGAACAGAGCAAGCGACACAGACAGCCATGCGATACTCTGCGTCGTCCCCAAATTTGCCTGGGTATGTGAACAACAATCGTCACATGGGTCGTGGAAGGAAAAATGACCCGTTCGAGGAAAAAGTCAATCGCAGCAAAATTCTACAGAGAATTGGCAGTTCGTCCATACTGGGTACTTCCAAGACTTTGAGAAAAAACTTGAGCGGAACAATATCGACAAGTTCTCTACCAGCGTATTCTCCGACATCGACGAAGTTGTTTCCGACAACAATGGCATATGGGGAGGTCCATTTTTAACTAGAAGGGTGTTACCAAACTTAGAGGTGCCAGGGTCGAACCTCGGCATCCAGGACCTTGTGGTTGGAAAACAGATAACCGTTTTCGGCAAAACCTTTCAAATATATGGATGCGATGAGCGAACAAGGAAATATTTAGGCCGGCAAGGGCTTGAATGTTTGCCTAATGTACCAGATGAGAGGATCACCGACACTTTCACGGAGTTCCGTAAAGAGTTTCAGTCCAGGGAAACGGGAGCAGACCAGGACAAGTACCGCGGGAAGACAATGTACCCGATGAAGACTCACATGGAAGCCCTACGTGGGAGACACACGCGTCCGCTCGGAGCGGAAAAGAGGGCATTTAAATATGGAGCCCAAAAGCTGTCGTTCAAGTTAGCTTGGAACGACAAGGGACGTTTGTACCTCTGCAGCGATTGCAGCTGACATCGTCGGCATCAATTGGAGAACTACTCCCTCAGCCGACTGGGCCACCTCGTTTGCCACGCTATATTAAGAATGATCATGAGGCACTGCTCTTCCAAGCTTTCTTTAAAGAGGCCGTTAGAGAAAGTTCCCTGGAAAACTGGAGAATCCGTAAGGTAACGATCACCTACTATTTAGAGGATGATACCATGAAGTTGCACAAGTCTTCCGAGCTGCCGACGAGGACAAAAACGGCTTGTTAACTTTCACAGAATTGAAACACTTATTGGAGAACTTGTTGGGTGACTCGACATTGACCGAAAGTGATGTGGCGCAAGTTATGCTCTTTTTTGATCTGCAGGACAGAGACGGGTATATCGATTACGAAGAGCTTGCAAAAAAGGTATTCGATACGTCTGCAAGCCGCTTCGAAAGTGAGGCTCACAGTCACTTCCAGACCATAGGCGATTCGCCCGTATCCCAAGGTTTGAGACGCACAAACAGCGCTGACTACTTAGCACACTTGAAGCGCAGCGAATCTCAACTGCAAGATGCAGATAAGGCCAAAAGAGCGCTCTTTAAATTCATTGAAATGTTCGAGCATAACTCAACTAGCTTTAGCAAAACCTTCCGTAAGCTGGATAAAGACCACAGTGGAGAGTTTGAGAGGGACGAATTTATAGCCTCATTGACAGAACTGCAGATCACGGAGGAAGACGCAACTTTTTTGGCCGATCATTACTTTAATGGAAAAGATGTGTTGGTTTTGAATGATTTCATGAAGCAGATAAGCGACGACAGCGTTCTTGTGATTGGCCAGCAACGAAAAAATTAAACGGTTAAAAAAAATTTAAAAAAATGTCAGAAAGTTGACTCCCAATTATCAACAAAAATTCAGCAACGAGTTGCTGTATGTAAAGAATTTTTAAAGAGTCCCGTGTATCTATATATACTTAGTTTTTATGATCTAAGATCTGCCGCAATTCATTGCAGAATTGCACATATTCTCCTACGCGCAATTAATTTCACCACGACACTCATCATCCCCCACTTTAACTCGGAACCTCCTAGTCGACCTAGTGAGAAGACCTTTATTAATAATAGGAAATGTTTATACGTATTTCGAGTACAGTTTAATACATAGGAAGAAATACCAATAGCGTTGCAAGTACGAAAACCGTTTGTCGTGAGCGGCAAACTGCACTCCCCCGAGACCATTAATATGTACTTGTTAATCTACATATTTAAATAGGGAATGCTGTGTGCCTGGTGCGAAAGAAAAAAATCGTTAGAAATGCCGTTCAATGGTATTATCTTAGTAATGTTGAATGTTGATAAAAATATATTTTTTTCTTTTCTTTTCCTTCCATCTCATCATCACACAGCTTAAGCTGACGAATGATGATGGTGTCTTTATATAATGTTGTTGTTGTTGTTGTGGTAGTGAATGATGGTTGGAAGAATTATTATTAAATTATTATCCCTATTATTCCGCACTTTTCTCTCTACTTCTACTACTTACTACTACAACATATAATCATATCATATTTGTGTTGTTTTTTATTATTATTACTTAATTTATAATATATTGGCCGAAAAAATAATAATAAATAATTAATTATATTTATATTTATTATATTTTCTCCATTTCTCATTTATTATTATTGATTTTGTTAAATTTTATTAATAATGTTGTAATGTATGTTGTAGTATATATTGTCACATCATGCATCGTTCATCGTTGCTTGCTGCGGTCAACACTCGCAACGATCCTGCCAGCACGTTGCACAACGCTTCACCTGACGTTCGGACGACCACTGCTAGGAAATAACATAACTGCAAAGTAATCACGACCGTTCATTGAAAAAAAAAAAAAACAGCGAAAAAGTAGGCATGTTCCGATCCAAATTGAAAGTCACAAAGAAGTCGCCGCGAGGTGCGCCATCCAAGGCGAAGAAGAAAAAAGATATCAGCTCTTACTTCGTTGCGCCGATCCCAAGGCAGCCATCGCATCCAAATTTTTCTCAAGGCTCACAGAGTTTCCAACAATTTTGCAGCGTGTCGCAGTCCAACACGCAACAGCTTCATGTAAGCGCATCCATGAATAATAGTGCCGGAGATTTCGTGTTTAGGGGTAATGGCGATGCCAAAACAAACAAAAGAATTAATTTCAACGACTCGCAAGGTGGCACACGGTTGTTCTCGAGCGGCAGCCAAGCCGGTGGAGGAAATGAAAACGCGATGCCAAGCTTATCGCAGGGCACTGACAATAAATTTAGCCAGCCTAGTAACATTCGTAACAAACTGGTATTTTCACAAACTACCAGCCAATACAATGCCTCTCAGCTGGCCTTCATGTCGCAGTCACAAACTCAACTCAGCCAAGATGACGGTGGCTACGCCCTCAGCACACCGTTGGACCAGCCAGCCCAGGCCATAAACACCCTAAGATCTCCATCGCCTCTGCCGAAAAAAAAGAGTAGGCATAGCGTGCTTAGTCCTCACGGGCTTGACGATTTGAGGCGCGAAGCAGATAATCTGGTTTCACGCGCCAAGCATGCAAACGCTGGGTCCCAACTGGAAAACGATGAATTCACTATGAATGGGCTCGTTGTCCGCGAAAACCGTGGCCAAATAAGCTCTACCCCCGGCGCTAGCCAAGATGATTTGAGCCTAAGCATGTCGGAACTGAACAGTGGCGTTAACCTATTTCGAAATACAAGCAAATCAAAGTTTCGAGCGGGCCACCTAAACTCTTGTGAGAAAGAAAATTATCGAAACAGATCCTCCGATGCACCAAAAGCACCATCAAGGCGAAGAAGGCGTTCGCTTGCTCCTGTCAGGTAAGAAATGTCGCTCATATATATTTGGCCTTATGTCCCTTTCTAACCACTATGCATCTTTTTTTTTTTTTTTTTTAACAGCAATAATCCTTTCATCTCTTCTCAGTCACAGAAGAGTAGAAAACGGCAACGACGCCCCAAGATGCCCATTTTGGATGAGAACGACGAGGTTGAACGCTCCCGCTATTTGGAAGAATTCGAGGAATCGGAGCAACTCGGAAGCGGCAATTTTTGTGTGACTTATAAATGCCGTAATCGACTTGATGGAAAGTCTTACGCAATCAAACGCGCAAGAAAGCGCATGCATGGAGATGCTGACAAGAGACGAATGTTGCGCGAGGTTTTCGCTCTCTCAGCTCTTGTCGATATACCAAACATTGTTCAATACCATACGGCATGGATAGAGGACGATCGTTTATACATTCAGTTGGGGTACTGCAATGGGGGTACGATCCAAGACATTATGCGTTCAGGCCTTAGCAAAAGTAAAACAAATACATCGGCATTACCATTAAAAGCGGGTGTCGAAGCAGAAAAAGTATTGGAAGAACCTGTCGCGTTGAACGGTAGATTGACAACCTACGGTGCCCTGCAGTTGATGATTCAGGTCGGAAACGGCCTGAAGGAAATGCATGGGAGAGGCATGGTACACATGGATGTTAAGCCTGACAATATATTGGTTCCAGATAAATCCAAAGCGACATTTTGTCTAGGTGACCTTGGTATGGCGACAAAGCGTTGCCTTGGCCGATCGGATGTTCTGCAAGAAGGCGATGATCGCTACATGGCAAAGGAGTTTATGGACGATGTCATTCGGCCACGGGATTTGGCACCAACTGATATATTTTCATTTGGTGTATCGATTTACCATTTGCTGAGAGGTTTGCCTGAACCGCCGCGAGATGAGTATCACTCTATACGAGATGGTAAGCTATGTTTGCCCCAGGAAATCAATCCCAAAGTACGGGATTTACTTACCGCTATGGTGCATCCAGATGCCAAGAAAAGACCTTCTGCGGAGGAAATCGTGAATCAATCTAAACTGTTGATGGATTCGATTTTGTCAAACAAAAACACGCCATCGTTGGATCATTTTGGCAACGCTGCAGTTGATTCGGGCACGATAACAGCATCGCAGGGAAAAAGTGGCACAATGGATGGACGCGGGGGGCATATGTTCAAAGCTGCAACCAGCGAAATCATTGAAAGTTTAAGACAAGAATTAGAAAAGGAAAGAGCTTTAAGAAGGAAAGCGGAGGAAGCTTTAGCTTCTGCAATGTCAACGAATGCGGATGAGTTGTAAGGTTACGCCTAAAAGACCATGGGCACCATTTTGGAACTCCTGATTAGTAATTTAAACACCAGGGTCGCCTATATAATGTTACCTTGCGTTGTATAATACGCGTATTGTAAGTCGCTGATCGGAGAAACCTTGCCATTAATTACCCTTTGTTGGCATTGTGATTTTGGATTTTTTGGATGTGGAAGGAAGGGTAAACACGGCTTATTTTATTTTTACAATATATGATAAATGTTGTTTATTCCTCAAGTAGGTAGAAAAGCTAGGCATCTTCGCTTATTTCTCTATCGCTCATTTGAACATATTCATCGCCCTCATAGAGTAACTTATTGTGCACACCTGACACTGATTCAGTTCGTATCTCTTCGGAATTCAAAAGCAGGTCAGCGCACACGCCAGATGCAAAGGTTACTTGTTCCCAAAAATTACTACCATAACACTCATAGTATGGTCCTAGGGATGTCACAAGCGCTTGTCCCGGAAGACATAGCAAATTTGCAAGAAGAAACAGCATTTCCCAGCCGCAGCTACATCCTCGCTTGCACAACATTACTACCCCAGATCCGATCATAGCGAACTGGTATGCAAATACACATATGAGAGAATTTGACATCTTTTTCGTAGCCGTCAGTGTCACGATGGGAGAGTCAATTGCTTCGCAAGCTACTTTTTCTTTTAACGGGTTTGGCATCAACGCGAAGAATTTAAGAGCCGACCAGGCAAAAAGAAACGCAGCAAAGAAGAGTGCAGTGAGACTTAAACACAACTTTGTCTTATCGCCTGTGACAACACGGTACATAAAATATACCGGTGTATATATTGTGAAAGCGGCTAGTACTTGGTGGTTGGCAATGCAAAACCATGACACAACTTCATTTGCCAGATTAAAGTGGTTCAAGCCCTCGAACGTTCCCACAAATGTCCGCATGTTGTCAAAGAGGGTGCCAACAGTCAAGAACAAGATACCCACTCGGCACGCCAAAAGATGCCGATCCTCCCGCAGGAGTACTTCAAAGTTCTTCAGGCGGCGCACTGTTATGGCGGAGAGCGCCATCGCTGATGCAGAGTATAATAAAAACAACGTTGCGGATAATAGCATTATGTAATTTGATTTTTCGTGTGCTGTGATTGTAAGTTTCTAGGCGAGGGTTGTGTGTGTTCGACACGGCGCACCACGTACACACTGTACGTAGGTTTCTTGCGTGGCTGACGTCATCACCCATTCTTGCGATCTTCTACTAGAGATGATCGTCTCATCATCGTATTATTATTACGCACACACAACTACAACACAACACAACAAAAAATAATAATAAATACATAAAAAATTAATAAATGGCAATAATAATTATATAGTATCCTTAATAATAGTAATGTTTTTCATCAAAATAATATATGTATGGTTGCAGTAGTAACATATGTGTTTAAGGTCAATTCTACTATACTACTTTACTATACTTAATACTTATTTGTATGCACCACCACTCTCTACTAAACTCGTCGTTGATGGAATAATAATAATGAATGATAATAATAATAATAATTAAATAACAACAACACACAACAAAAGTAGTTATAGTATAAGTATTTATATTATTATGGCCAGTTGTTTGTTGTAATATATTTTATTAATTAATGATGATGACCTTTACAATCAATGTCGAGCAAGAGCTAACCAAATCCCTCAGGATGCACCATGAAGCGCATTGAAGCTTGTGTAGTGCGATCAAATCTTTGGGGCAAAAGTTCTGCCCCAAGGCACGTATTGTAGTCTCGACCAAGGTGTAAAATATGCATGATATTGCAGTAAATTACATTATTGGACTCTGCGCCGTGGCGCTTGCTTTTTTAGTATATGTCGGGATTCAAGTAACCAAAAACAACAAAAATATTGCCAAAAAACTTAACCAATTTCGAAAGGCAGATAAATTTGCATGAATGTGTTATCTCTGCATGCAAATTATATGGCAAATGTTAAGTATTTTTACCCAGTCAACTTGACAATGTTCGTTGCGACAGCTGAAAGGTGTGTGTGACTTTCCCAACTTTTTGTAGATGGTATATTAAAACAACAGATTTCAAGCGTAGGAAGGACCGCCTTGGAGGAAATTGCCACATGCATTCCCCTAGAAGAAATATCGCGCTCAATTGGTTTATAATTTGTATAGCCCGTTAGATATATGTAATAAATAGAGATAGTGTGTAAGTAAGAGATGTGACGAATTTTTTTACGACACGATACGATACAATAACTTAAACTATACTATGATACGTAATCTTTTTGTATTGAACTTCTTTGTTCGTATCTTTTTATGGGCGCATATATCTTCTTCAGGGGTACAAAGTATTTACTTTGACGATTTCTTCTTCTTTTTTTTCTTCTTCTCCTTTTTCTCCTTTTTCTCTTTCTTTTTCTTTTCCTCCTTCTTCTCACTTTTTCTCGTGGACGACCTATTTTCTTCTGGTTTACTGTCAGCATTCACACTTGAACCTGTGGACACTTCCGCCGGGTCCACGTACCCTATTGTTCTTAAGTTATATTGCAATTTCTTTTTCTGAGGCACACCTTTGTATGCCCCGGAAAGTCGCTGTTTGTCTGTATGTACAGAAGGGAGGCCAACTATTTTTTCTGTAAAGTTCACTTGCTTCTTGAACCGCATGGGCTTCACAGTACCCTCGCTAAATGTGTCTTCGTCGTCATGGGACAAAAAACAGACGACCTGAGAACAACGGTTTTCCAGGGCAAACTTTGCGGTATATTGCCTTTTAGTGGAGTCCGATTTCCCTTCGCTATCGCTAACCGCATCGTCACTGTCTAAGTTCTCGCTTTGCTGGCTGCTACTATAAGTTAACTCTGCATAAAGCGTCCCATCATCCTTGACATCAATTTCTTGCCCGTCAAGTTCCTGCAATTTTAATGTTTTTGGTACTCTAAGCAGCCAAAGCTCGTTCTGTTCATCGTCTTGTAATCGCGAATAAATTGTTTGTTCGCCTGCGCCATTACTTTTTCGACGTTTTCTATTGCCTTTCTTTACAGTCTTTCCACCAGCATCTGGTGAGTCCTCTCGCTGTCGCTTCTTGGAACTATCGCTGCTACTTTTCTTCTTCTTTTTCTCTTTCTTTTCTTTCTTCTCCTTCTTAGACTTTTTCTTTCTCTTTGCTGACAGCGTTTCAGTGCCCATCGATTTACTTATTGACGTTCAGTCTTTTCAAGTATGATCCTTGAACCTCCAATTAGTCCGCTGTTTCACTGCAACGAACGATTTTGTGGACAACCATGAACGGACAGCTTCGATGCCAAAGCAAAGCTGCGCTGGTATGTGCGCCATTGTCTTCATTGTTGTTGTTGCCTCGTTTTTGTCCTCTTATCGGATGGTGATGGTTGATCGAGGAGGAAATTAATAATAATAAAAATTAAAACACAGTTTCTTCTCACTAGGCGATCGTATTGTAGTGTAAGGAGTACAATACCTCCGCCAACGTAGTAGTATTCGTACTGTCGTGCAGGATAGTTTCCTATGAAATATTGTACTACTACTAATTTTGCATTCTCAGCTGTGTTGTTTATTGTTGTTTTCCTCATTCATCTTCTTTTCCTTCTTCTTTCTTCTTAATATATAATAATATATCATAATCATCCATTTATTATTTATGGCCAATAATGAGTAGTAGTATTAATCATCACAACATTAACATATAATATCTTCTTCTTCTTTTCTCATCTTCTTCTGCTGAGGAGAAGAAGAAGGTTCGATTCGATCTATCGATGATGATTTTAATTTAGGGTCGTCCGTCCAAGGGGCACATCGGGAAGGCATGTGGCACGTGGAAAGTACGAGCACATCGCACATACTTGAGCGCTGGGCATCACAAACTGAGGGAGGAAAAAGAAAAATGAGGACGCAAGTTTTATTGCTGCTACTGCCGTTTATTTTGGCCGGGGTTGCGAAGGGGCATGGGGTTTCCGTCTCCTGGGACCCACCCCCTGTCCCTGGTGACGTTGTGGCACACGACTACCCTTATACTTTGGAAGGGACGTCGTACACTGGCTACACTGCATACCCAAAATCGTCTTTATCTTCGCAGCAACCGGCTCCAGGTGTATTTATTGGTCATACATGGAATGGTTTGTCGTCGATGGAAAAATGGCGTTGTCAGCAACTGGCATCAAGGGGTTACGTATGCTTTGTCCCGGATATGTATGGAACCGGAATACGCCCAAAGACTGATAGCGCAGCGAAAGCTGAGATGGACAAGATTTTGTCAAATTTGACCTCCTTTTACTACCATATGGAATATGGGATGGAGATACTAAAATCTAAAATTGTTCCAAATAACCCAGGTATTGTTAACGGGTCTGCATTGTTCGCCAACGGGTATTGCCTTGGAGGGCAAATGGTACTGGAGTTGGCAAGGCGAGGATACCCGAACTTAATCGGTGTTTCCTCTTTCCATGGTGAACTTGGGAACTTAACCTCACAGGACAGCGATCGATTTAGAAGTGACGTAGCAATTTCGGTGCATCATGCTGATCTCGATTATCAAGGATACCAGGCATTATTAAATGTTGAGAATGAGTTTCGGAGCAAGAATGTTTCTATCTGGACTACAACCAAGTATGGAAACTGCCACCATGCGTGGACAGTGCCGTCTAATGTAAATTACAAACCTTTTGAAGCTGCCCAGAGCCATGATTACATGAACAGCTTTTACTGTGCAATTTTGAAGGACTCGAAAAGTCGGCCAAAAGGCTGTGTTGTGTAAGATGCACCACATGAAAAAGCTTTGAAATATTGTCACCTGATGTCGCCAAAAATTCAGAAAGTCTTTGACTGCTCATGCTGAAGCGCTATCAGTACAGCCAGCAGAAGAAAGGTGAAAATTCAGTGCGTGGAAATTGTGTAAAATGTTTTATATTGGATGTAGATTAGCTTAAACTAAAATATACAAGCATACTCATGTGTGTGTGTGTGTGTGCAATCTTATTCGTACAAACGAATTTTGAATCTCAACTGCGAATCTCTCAGCGATGGCGTTTTTATGATGAAAAACTGCGCGCACTCGACCATAAAGAAAAATCGATTGCTTGTATGATTTGCCTCTTGTACTTGCTCGTTCCATACTATACTATTGCAACGTGCGCAGTTTGTGACACTGCTTGCCCATCCCTACTTTCCTCTGAGCTACTGGCACTGCCGCTGCTTAGACTGTTCTTCCGACTATGAATGCCATCTTGTCCAATATATTGATAGCCGTTTACTTCTTCCTCCTCTTCACCACTACTACATTCGATATCCGACGAGCCCAATAATAGCTGGGAATATCGCCTTTTGTACAGTAGTATATATGCATCTGGAGTTTGAACATGGGATGCATCTGTCATTTGCGTCACCCTCTGATCATCAAAATGGTACCATTCATTCTTGTCCATGCTGCGGCAGTAGGACGTGTAATGTCCCGACCTTACACCAGCGCCATGGTGGCAAATCACAGCGATAAGGTCGTATATGGACCCTAGCTCCTTTGACGTTATTTCTTTGCCATCAGTAGATTTGGTCATGTCTGGGTGCATGTACGGCCTTAGATCCAGACCGTTCAATGGGTACTCAACGTATCGCTCATTTTTAAACCACTGTCGTCCGACGGCCCTCCACCGCTTCAAATGTAAACACAAAATCTCTGGCAAAGTCGATATGGTCAGCCTTTTCTCCGTTGGGCCTTCACCAATGAAGGGGTATTTGCCATGGAGTGCAATATCTTCATAAGACGCAAAATTTCGAGGTATACTATCTATGTTTGGGTTGAGAGCTCTGCAGTTTTCACATGCGTACGGTTGCCTCGGAGACAATTCCTCCTTGGTTGTGAAACGTTTCAAGCAATCATTTATACTGAGCTCCCGTGCTTGCATTCCATCTTTCCCATCCCTCTCCCGCCTTACGCGGACGCAGCTGACGTTAAGCATGGTGTAGTCAAGCGACAAATCTAAAAATATTTCGACGCGTTGTTTGTGCCCACCACAGCGCCCACAAATGACATCGCTTGCTATTTTACCTCCAAAAAAACGACCAACTTCTATTTTTTTCTCGTCTTTCAAGCGGTCAAGCAAGTAGTGCAAAAAGTCGTGAGCATCCTGCTGCGTATTTCCTCCAAAAAAAGGCATCAAACGTGTCACAGAGCTAAAAAAATTATGAGGCGACCACGTTGAAAGAGCGCCATGTTTGCCTTTCCATATGGCATCATATACTATCCTCGTTTCCCGTGTAATTGATATTTTATCTGCCAGTTTGTCGCCTACATTCGGTGCATTGGTACGAGCAGGCGTAGCTGGTGAACGCAAGGGCTGGGGGTCCGAGTTAGCTGCAACAAAAGGGTGGGCCTCGAGGGGCTCCTTCTTTTCTGCCCTTGAGTTTTGTCTCCTACTCTGGCGAGTAAAATTACGCACATCGCCACCTTGCAATCGATTTATTATTCTCGATGGCGCAAAATCCTTTTTCCCTGAACGCAAACTATCTTGGAGGCACGTGACAGACCTAGGTCCTGGACGTTTCCTTACATAGCCTTGATTACCTGCCGTGCCAGCCTTCATGCCTCTCATGTTGGCGTTGTGACTGGAGAATGATGGTGTGCGAGGCTTTAAGGGTATGTGTGACGGTACTTTGGTTTTGTTCACTTCTTTGAACATCTCTGTGTAACACAAAGTTTGCAATACAGAGTTCATAAAGCAGGTATTACCAAGGTTGTACAAACCAACCTGCCCAGGCTTGTGGACTCCTTCTTGGTCCCGCACCCGCACACTAGACCGCGACTTCCGTGCCATCGTTCGCACTCGCGGCTTGTAATCGTTCTTACTGTCGCTCTTCTTTCTCTTGTTTACAAAGACGTTTGCACTGCTAAAAATAGGCTTCCATACATCTTCCCCGTCGTTACCTTCTTCCCGCAAACGTTTGCCCTGTATCCTCTTACCTCTACTTTCCTCGGAGCCCTTCCTTGCATTCTTGGACTTTTGCCTGGAGGGAGATGCACCTTTCTCGGTTGCATACCGTTGACGCGAACTCATCTGTTTATCTCTATGGACTCACACCAATAGAAATTCGATTCTTGATCTTATAGCTCCAGGAGAGTCGCTAGTCACGAACGAGTGTGTGTTTTTGTGTATCTTGTTGGAGTCTGTACCAGGCGTGGGCACCAACGCAGTACAAAGCGGTGTCTGTTGCGGCCGCGTGTTCGTGTGCGGCGCGTGCTTTCGTGATGCGTTTAGTAGATGCACAATGTTCCGTTAGAAAAGTATCTTTCTTTCCTTGGCAAGCCGTAGTCGCCCCCTCACGAGGCGAGGGCAGTAATGCCGCCGGCGTGAGGGTCGTCCTTCTTTCAACACGACGAATTAGTAGAGGAGGAAGAAGGAGAGATGATTATTTTTTTAATCAGTAGTAGTATGTAGTAGTATGATGTTTGTATTTTGTTTTGTAGTAGTATGTTGTTGTATGTAGTACATAATAATATGGGCCCCACCACCACTACACCACCACATCATCATCCAATATTATAACACTACACATCATCATGTGTTTATATTATTGCATCATATTACAAAATAAAATAAAATAAAGAAAATATAAATAAAAGGTGTAAATAACAATAATATTGTTGAAATAATAATAATTAATAGTAGTAGAGGAGTACTACCATAATACCTCCAACAACAACAATTGCTTTGTATGTTCTGCTTACGACGACATGCTTATGGCAGACAGACACAGACACAGCACTATCACAGCATAGCACTATCACAGCATATAATTGCTATAGTAGCAATTTCATTCTCCTTCTTTTTTTTCTTTTTTCTTTTTTTTTTTCTATTGTATTTATTATTATTCATTGTTAGTCTGATTATCACTAGCTACAACAAAATAAAAAGGCAGAGCATGAGTGAGTAGACGCTCTATCAAACATAAGTATTATTTTCTATATACTAATGAGCAAGGAGGTGTGAGGAACATACATCATTTATTGCCAACACAACAACAATGTGAAATGGGGAGAAGGAGAAGCAAAAACTCACAATCAGCTGGAAAATGAATGTGAGCAATGATGATTCATTCATTCATTCATTCATCTTCGTCGTAATTATCTCGATTGATGAGGAGGGAGGGCTCTAATTCTATGTGTTGTACATATATGTAGTCTATGAACGAATATTCCCCCTATTTCTTCTTCTCTCTCTTGACGCATCTCCTTTGATGGACTGTATGGTGTGGCCTATTGATCGGAAATACCTAATGCTAATGCGTTGTTTTGTTTCTTTCCACCATGACGACTGCATTCGCTCGTCTGTCTCCCTTCCTTTTACTCTGCTACTCCATTGAATTTCATCTTACTACACCACTGTTATTATTATTATTAATAATATATTATAATATGAGAAGGAGAGGAAGAGGAATTAATAATAAAATTGAATTCTTCTTTTTAGGCTCTGCTGCTTTTCCCAACGAGGAGGTCGACATCACAAAAGTAGTAGTGCACGCGATGTCGCTGTTCAACGCACGCCCCGTCACAATTGCCATACAGCTCCCAATTTTGCTTTTGCAAACAGGGATCAAGAGCCGGTACACGGCATGGGTCGCATTCTGTCCACTCTAAGGCAGGGTAATGCGAAGTATGCATTAGCCATACTTGCGTTGGCTTTTTTAAATCACCGGGCACCAAAGTCTTCGAAGAAAAGGCTTCCACCAAAAAACAACAAAAAAAAAGACAAGAGGAAAATTCCATCGTCGTTAGTCAAGTCAAGAATATGGAATATGCTGTTGCCCAAGTCTTGGAGCAGCACAGGTGCAAAGGAAATAATAATGCTTATTGCGTTATACATAGTGCGCATCCCAGTTCTGCTGGACTTGTCTGACATCGTTAAAGAAGGTGATCGGGTATTGTTTACAAGAGACGTCAAAGCGTATTGGTCAACTTTCACGAGATTTTTATTCAGCGCTCTTTCGCAGACAGTTATACAAGAAGTTTCAACTTATTTAAAAAAGAAGTTAGAGTTGAAATGGAGGGAAAAAGTCACAAAGAAATTGCACGAAAATTATTTTGATAAATCGAACTATTACCACGTTGAAACCCTTGTATCAGACGTGGACGCCCGCATGACGGAGGATGTGGAGCAAACAACGAACGGATATGCTGATTTTTTGAATGCGGCTCTGTTCAATGGTACGACTGGTGTCTTCTACTTGTTAAAGCTGTGGTACGAATATGGAATCTTCTATGCAGCATCCCCTTTCATCTATATCGTTGTAGCTCAATTTGCTGCATCTAAGTTAGTTCCTATGGACTTCAGAATTTTTCGAACTTTATCGTCTTCCAAAGCGAAGTATCGCAATGCACAAACGAGGCTGGTTGTCCACTCAGAAGCAATCGTGGCTCTAAATGGCGCTTCACGCGAAAAAGAAATTATTGATGACTTGTTCGAATCGATGAATAGGATGCAGCGAACCGTGTATGACAAGTTGTTGTACTTTACTGGATGCAATCAATTTTTTCTTAAACATTTGCTTGGTGTTGTGGTAGGATGGTTTGTGATTGGGCAAGGTGTATTTACAAACACAAAGGCAGACACTCTTAGCATCCAAGCCATTGCCAACGTACGGGCGGAAGTAGGCTACCAGTTTATTCTGTTTATCCAAGTCATGTACAGTGCTGCCATGGGCAATCGTCTGTACACTGCATACAACAAAATTCAAGGCCCAGCTTTTCGGATTGTGGAATTGTTTCAGACCTTGAAGGACGTATCGAAACGTGATGCGGTCGCAGAAAACGCTAACTTTAAAGACGGCAACTGCATTGCGTTTGAAAACGTCGATATTTTTACACCGACTGGAAATTTGCTGGTAAAAAATTTGTCATTTCAGGTGACGGGGAAAAACGACAGTTTGTTGCTTACGGGCCACAATGGTGCAGGAAAAAGCAGTATATTTCGATGCTTGGCGGGGTTATGGAAAATTCCTACCGGAGAAATAACGAAACCTATGTCCAAGGCTAATAAATCCTCTTTATCTGGAGACGTGTTTTACCTTCCACAAAAGCCATACAACGTGATTGGGACATTAGTAGATCAACTGACTTACCCGGCATCGGCAAAAGAGGGCGACCGTCTCTCAGCAGACTATATCAAGAACATTTTGGCTAAGGTCGAGTTGGGGTATTTAGCGGACAGAGATGGTGCATTTACGGAAGAAACGAATTGGGAAGATGCACTATCGCTTGGCGAAAAGCAACGGTTAGCTATTGCAAGGCTGTTGCATCACAAGCCTAAATTTGCAATATTAGATGAGTGCACAAGCGGTGTTGCTGCAAGCATGGAAAAATATTTGTATTTGCTTCTGAATGAAATGAATCTTTCGTACATTACTATATCGCACCGTCCCATTTTGGAAGGAATGCACTGCAAGCTGTTGTGCATCAATGGTGATACGGAGAAAACATACACATACAAAGTTTTACGCACTTCTGAACAATTGCGTAAGGAACTAGATGATGGCTTGAGAGTTGAAGCAGGTCTAGTGAAGCCTGTGGTTAAAAATATTTCTGCTGGGAGTGAGGAAAGAAAGCTTCAACTTCGGCAACGAAGAAGCGAGGCTTACAAAAATATGTCGCTTGGCCGCTCACGAGGTGCTAGTAAAATGGACTCCGTTTTTAGGGATGGCAATAGCATGGAAGCATTGTATAAAGTCTTAGACGAGAAAGGCCTGCCCAAAAATTGTAAACAAAAGTTGGTGATGGTTTTTGCCGGAATAGTAGGACAGGCCTGGATGACCGATCTACAGCTGTTCTTTGAGACAGAAATCTTTCGGGCATTATTTCAGCGTGACCAAATGTTGTTTTTTCGCACTGCAATTTATGGAGTATTGGGTGCACTAGGGATGTCGGCTGTTACCTCATTCGCAGAGAATGCTCAAAATATGTTGGAGGTCGACCTGAAAGAAAGCCTGACAAAAAAATTTATGAATTCCTACATGACAAAGGCAGCATTTTACAGATTGAAAAGCGTTGATGGTAGAATCAAAGACCCTGAGGCTAGGATATCGGATGACCTGAATGAATTTGTTGAAATGCTCAGCTCGCTGGTTTTGGAGGTCATAAAACCTTTAACAACTATTACATGGCTTGGATACAGACTGTCACGAAGTGTCGGTGTCGGAGGCGCATCATATTTGTACGCCTACCTTTTTGCTGCTGGAATATTGACCCGGTTTACTATGCCAGACTTTAAATCGCTTGTCGCAAGGAAAAATTCAAAGCTTGGAACTTACAAATACTCCCACTCTAGTGTCCGTACTCACTGCGAATCCATTGCATTTTTCGGGGGAGGTGATAGGGAAAAGAGTATTGCTTGGAATAGATTTCAAAGCGTTTTGCAGGTTGAAAGGGAAAAGATATGGGCAGATTTTTGGTTTGGTAACATTAAATCATTTTTTGTTCGCCAAATGCCAGATCGTGTGCAACAGCATTTACGATTTCAGTTTGCGCTTGACAACTTCCAAGACGACCAAATGATATTTAAAGATGGGGGTGCAGCACTGAGTATGGGGCAGCATATGATTTGGGGTGTGCAAAATGCTGTCAAGCGCAGTGTCAATGACCTTGTTGAAGTTTCAGACAAATTCAACAACTTAAGCGGTGTCATTTTTAGACTCTATCAAATGCAACTTGCAATGGAGGATTTGCCAACACCAACTTACCGTTCCTCGAAGGGCCTGCGCCTAACAGGTTCGAAAAACGACCCTACATGCGTCAAAGAGAAGCCTGTAAACGCTGCTATACATATTAAGAATTTAGACGTTGTGACTCCAAATGGTGAATGCTTGTTTTCAAACGTTAATTTGAGTATTGCCAAAGACAATAGATTATTAGTGACAGGGCCAAATGCTTCTGGAAAGACGTCCTTTTTCCGGGTAATGGGTGGTTTATGGCCCGTGTATCCCGATGGCAAAGGCAAAATTGACATTCAAGGTGACTTGTTTCTTGTCCCACAACGTGTGTACAGCGTAACCGGCACCCTGCTGGACCAAGTCACCTACCCAACAAAGTTTAATGAGGACGAAGTAAATGAAAATTTGCTCTCAGAAGCCCAAGACTTGCTTGATCTCGTCGGTATTGGATATTTAGTAGGCAGAGATGGTGGATGGCATATTCAACGAAAGTTTGAAGATGTCCTGTCTCTCGGAGAGCAACAGCGCCTGGGAATGGCACGTTTGTTTTTCCACAACCCAAGTTTTGCCATTCTTGACGAATGTACGGACGCTGTGAGCGTAGACGTGGAAGAAAGGCTGTACAAAGCCGCCGTTAGCAAGAATATTGTTTGCATAACGATCTCCAAGCGTCTTGCATTGCTTGACTTCCATGAAACCGAAATGAATCTTGGAGGTGAGAGTGAGTGTGGATTCGTGTTGAAAAATCTGTAGATGCGACGTCATGTCGTACAAATGATTTTCGTGTAATAAAAAATAAAAAATGCTTAAAGCTATCGTCACTACTATCTAAACCGTAGGTTAGCATTTGCAAACCTTTATCGTTACTCTAACGTTGCAGCAGAAGTCATGCCTTCCACCAAATGTGTCGCTTCTTAGCTGAGGAGACACATTACCTTACTACCTGATCAACCATGAACAGTCATGCCTCCGTATAAGTTTTCTTGATGGGCATGAAAATGAAAAGCGAACTAAATATTTTCTAGAGATGTAAACAATGCTTTAAAGCAGAATAATGTTTGTGTGATGCTTATTCCAAATCGTCATTTTTAAATGGGAAGATTGCAATGCCATAAACAGTTACGATGCAATGCATCGTAGCGTTTTCCCATGGAACTTTGACAAATGAGTCCAGCTTTGTATCGCAATACATGGTATTGGATGTAAACATGCCAGCACCATTTTTTTGGGTAATAATTACGGATATCAGGTACTTAAAAGGTTTGCCAATGGCATCCGATTTCTTGAATATGTAAGACATGATTGAATTGGACCATTCGAAGACCTTTGTGGGCCGATAAGTCTGCTCCCTCAACGTAGCATCGATTGCTTGCTTGATCAACGGTTCGATCTCGTCGACCATGTCCAGCTCCGTGTCCATGTCCATGGTTCTCTCCCTTTTAACACAGGTCGTGTGTGCGTTTCTACGTGTACAGTTTCTAGCGCGCGCAACTGCAGTCCGTTCACCGTCTCCGGGGCTTACGACGTCCTCCAAGTTTGGCCAGGGTAGACATGTCCTTCAAATCCATGTCCCATTTTGATTAGTATTCAATGTAATTCCTCAAAGCGTCGTTGAATGCATACCACTACTCTATTCCTTACCGCCACGCAACGCAGCATGGGTTTACCATTGTAGAATAGACAGTAAAAGTACCTAAAATATACCTATCAAATCGTCGGTTGGCGTCGATTTGAATTTTTATCCAACAGACAGGACAGACACAAATAACGCCTCTGGGATAGGGATTGCTAGACTACACTTTGTACGCGCCTGTTCAGAATCTGCGTCGTCTCGAGTACGCATGGAGGTTCGTTGTACCCATTTTGTATATGTATTAAATGGGGAGAGCCATGTGTATTTGTCACACAACTTTTACCATCTGACTAGAAAGGTCGATGGATAACTATGCCAATAGTATTGCCGGCGTAGATAGACACTTATAGGATACGAATATAGAGTAAACTACGTACTCGTTGCGTCGATGGTAGTTAGAAGTAGAATGTAAATATCTCTTCTTAATCCTATATAAAAAATTAAATTATAAATTTAAATATTTTTTTATTATTTATTATTATTATTATTAGTTGAAATTAGGGGATGATGAATGGTATTTATAGGATATAAATAATGATAATAAATAATAATAATGGGATGAAAAAACAACAACAACAACATACAAACGAACAAAATAAAATCTTTCTTCCAGTAGTAGTAGAAACATCAGTTTTCACGTGTATTCATTTGTCGTCAATGCCCACCCAGCTATTTTTATTTGTACCTGCTACGCCCTCACTTTTGATACTTTGCAATTCAAGATTATTCCGTTGCCACAAAATACTTTTTTTACTCTGCTCCGCCAGTTTCATTATCTCTTTCGACGGCAATTCCTCCAATTCTTTGCCTTCGGCTGAGAGCTTCTGTAAACGAGAATATTCTACAGATTCTGAAAATTTTATCGCCCTATAATACCCGCTGACGTTTAAGATTTTCAACATGATAAACTCAATAGTCAATCCAATCATAGATGTTAGTCCTAATATGGACGTCATTTGTACTAGCAACGTTTGTAGATCTGCTTCATGCAAATGACCGTCAACGACAGTCTGAACACTAACGCCGTGTTTTTCGTAGACATTTCTTTGCCCCCTAAAATTTTGATCGGTTCTTTTACGAACGTTCGGAGCACCCGTCATTAAATCAACTGTATAGTAATATGTCATTTCACCTTTGTATGGGAAAGAATCGATCTCATCAGTATACGTAACAACCAATTTCATTACTAACCCAGTGTCTCGTAATGGGATGTTTGAGTTTTGACGAACGGGTTTATCTAATGGATTAATCAAGGGTGCCATTTCATCAGACTCGGTTTCACCTGCAAGTAGTAGGTCTTTCATTGTAAACATGTCGTAACCACATTCTTCTACTTTACACGATTCTGTTTTGCAACTCCTGCAGTCATATGTTTTTTTTGGTTTGATATCGCAGTAGAAGATGCTGTTCCCTTTTTTTATGTCTTTCATATTTTTTCCTAGTTTCCTACACAACGCTTTGTTTTTTGATCTTAAAACACCATTATTGATATTTTTCGAGGTATCTCTTTGATTTTTAATCCCATGCTTAAGCAACAAAGTATATTTGCTTATATCGGACACATAAAAATGTATGCCAAAAAAACCAGGGATTTGCGGGTGCGCAACATTTTTCTACAGATTACCAAGATTGGTAACTACTGGTATCATTGGATTCTCCATTGCTTCATTGTTGAAGTTTTGATACGAGTACTTTATTTGCGTTGCCAAAAAAATCGAATTATCACTATACGACATAACATCTGCTGCATCGATGCGAATGCATCGATTTTTTTTCATGGCGATTTTTCCAAAATTGTACGGTGATGACGAATCTGTGCAATATGGCAAGTCAGTGAAATTTGAATAACGGTCGAAGCAACTGTGGTTGCCACATATCGTACTGCCTTCACCACCATAGCAGTAACAGTCTTCCTCTCCATTCCTCGTGACTGTAGGATTAGTGCCAATAATAGCGACTACACCTTCAACAGACTCAACTCGTGCCCAACCCTTATTCATAACAACATTGACCACAACAACCCATACAAATGCAGACACCAACAAAAACAATCGCGTAATCCCAAGTCGTTTGTCTTTAATCTTTACTTGCGCCGCAGTCGTATATGCAAAAGTATGATCCAAGTTCAACTTGTCGCAACAACTCGCCAGCCCCATGGTGAAATTATAACAAGTGTTGCAATGAGCGTGTTAAGTATCCAAACAATTGGTTTTCTGAGAGACAGAGGGAGAAGGAGAGTTTGTGGTGGAGCCTGAATGTGAGACTTCTTTTTTTTCCTTCAATGTTCGAGCGGGTGCTGTTGGCAACGCGTTGGGACAACAACATCATCTTCTACGCTTCTTGTACTCTAACTCAGGAGACCTGAGTTTATAACCAACAACCCCTATCTGGTGTGGTTGGTTACGCTTCTTTTGATGAGCATCATCATCATCATATATATTATTATATATAATATTATTATTCTTCTTCCTATTTATTATTATTATGATTTCTTCAGCATCATTCATCATCATAGTAGTATATATATAATAATATAGCGACAACGCGGGCAAGTATCCTTAATAATCTCATAACATTGTCAGATAAGACAAAAGACGCACTAACACTTATTAAGAGTTTGTTGTTTGATGAAATATAAATTTATCGCCAGTGCTTCTATGTTGCTACTCATAGTAGTGCTATATGCTACTTATTATATATATATATACGATATCATCATACAGGTGGAAACATGTCCACGACACATGTCCACGACACATTGAGTCAACACAGGGAGAGGAATAGATTGGCCAGTCTTCCCATCACCCTATGATGCTGGGGAGCAAAGAATCGCAGTCAAAAGCCAGGGTGGCTCTCGCGGCG
>LT658522.1:0-25210 GCA_900128575.1 Stramenopiles sp. TOSAG41-1
TTTGGAAACGTATTTACCACAAGTTAATGTTCGAGAATTGACAAATACAGTCTTAGCAGAAGAATTTATGGATCAAAATACATACAAAGTTACAGTGGATGGATGTGTTGGAAAGAACGGCAATGATATATATTATTGGGGTCTTACTGACTCAAATTATTACAACAAGAATATTCAATGCTTCGATAACTGTACATTTCCATCTATATTTTCAGGGACAGCAGTTGAAGACGTTTTGAAAAGTTCATACGTTGAAGTTGTTAAAAACATTTGTACAAAAGGTTTTAAACAACAATTTATAGATGTAGAATTTTTTATTCATGGAAACACTATGGAAGAGCGTTGCAAAAAGGAAAATATACGTGTAATGGAAGTAAATTCAAGATCATTTGTCCAGCTAGAGCCGGTATACAATTACACTTTATTTAATGGAAGCACTTTAGAGACCCTTTTATTGCTAGGTGTCGCCGGGGCTGGGAAAAGTCTTCCTAATCTATCACCAATCCCAAATGGTTTAATAGGTTCGAATTACTATTTAAACATTATGATACCGCAAAATTTAGTTGTACCATTTTTAGCTTCCGAAGTGTTTGATTTTGATTTAGCAAATTCAATGGATGAATACATTGAGATAAAAGTTAAACCAACAGATGAGTTAAGTTGGTCTGTTGGAAATCATAAATCTGGATGGACCCTTGCCATGTTTTATGTTTACTCATACAGTCGTGAAGCAAATGAGAGAAGGGCAAAGGAGATTCGTAAATCATTAGTTTTGAGACAATCCATGTTGCCACGTTGAAGGAGAGAAAAATCGAGAAAGAGATCAGATTACTGGCCTTTCACTGTGTATAGATTTTCCTTGTAAGGTTCAAACGTGACAGCATAGTACCGTAGTAGGAATATATTTATAGGACTACAAATAACAAGATACTAAAAAGAATCAATGATGAAACATACAAAAAACAGTCTCGCAGCATATTTCGCCGTCCAAATATTATTCACAAATGTAACTTACGTTCATCTTTCCCACCTTCCAAACACGCATCTCGCAACAACTGTTTCCCTTCATAACCGATTTTTTTTTGTCATTTCTATCCCCATGCTACCGCTCCTGATCTTCATGGCAGAAGGAGTACTAAAGATCAGCTTCAACCCTCTATTTTCTCTGCCCTCGTTTCAAACACTTCTGTCCAGATGGACAAGAGATGCAATGAAAAGAAAAACAAGCACGACGAGAAAAAGCACGATGGTGATCCTTGGTCGTGAGGAGAGAACGCCGGCACTTTCTTTAGTTGGGCATTCTAATTCTAAGTCCGCACAATGATATTTGTATATTAATGCACCTCTCTTCCGCTGTACAATAGGAATAGCACTGTTGGTCCGCATTCTATTTTTTTAACTCCTTAATTTTACCAACAAATCTAAATCGTCTTCGAGATTTCGCTTCATTGCCAAAATAAAAAAAGCCAGGGTCTCCTTCCTTGTGCCGTGTAGAAAAAATAATAATAATAAAATAAAATGGGTAATTTTTTAGTAGTAGTATTACAACTAGCGAGTCCTATGAGTTATCATAGTTTCAATAGAGTACGTATTTTTATATTTGTAATTAATTTTTAAATTGTTGTGTTTTGGTGTAGTCGTCCGCTGTTGTTTTTGTTGTAGTTGTCGATGATGATGATGATGATGGTCGTCTTCTTCTTTTTCTGATATTATTCTACGTGTTCGATGGAAATCGTGAAACCACCTGCACACTTCACCTGTTCCATGACCTGGAAGATCCGATACGATGGCATTTAGCCAACTTCGGAGGAAATGTATAGCGTATGCCGCAACATGCTGTGGCGCGACTGTTGGAATCCATGCATGTAGCCTGTCGCCCAATCCACAGCAGAGAGAAGAGGAAGGAAAACAGGGTATTTCGACTTCCACCGACAAATGGGCGTTCCCGCATCCTTATGGCAACGACACAGATACTAATAGGTTTGTGGATGCTCAGCAATTCCGCTTGAAAAAAACAGTATGGAATTTGAAGGGGATCGTAGATCGGTGGTCTA
Organism: Stramenopiles sp. TOSAG41-1; assembly: GCA_900128575.1. NCBI lineage: Eukaryota > Stramenopiles sp. TOSAG41-1. The sequence goes on from LT658522.1 coordinate 2,055, forward strand.
GTGAAGACGATGATGAAACATGGCCATGGGTGTGGTGTGTTCATAACGAGAATGGGCCTAACCACGTTTTTATTGGAGTCGACGAGTCCACTCTGCTACGAGGTAAAGCACTAGCGAAAAATGCACAAAACAACCTGACGCTCGTCATCAAGGACATTCAAGACCTTGAAAAGTACGGTTATACTGTGTCAGACTTTTACCACCAGAGGTTTGCTGTTCACATATCGAATCCCAAAGAAATGGATTTCCAGAATAAAATACTAATGCTCGAAGACGAGAGAATAGTGTGCTACGATCGCCTGTACATTTCATAGCTGATTTTTATAGAGCATTTTTTAGCAGTCGGTGTGCGTGTTGTATACTAGAGAGGAGAGCGAGGAGAGTGTAGTAATTTAAAAAAAATATTTTCCGTTATTCAACTTTCAGGATGGGATAGCGATTAAGTTTTTGTAAGAGGCTGTGTAGATTTTTTTTAATTTTAAAATGTCAATACGTGTACAATACAAGTATTATGTGTTTATACCCAAAATGAATTGGTGTGTTTTCAAATACTGCATACACGCTGGCAATTTTTCTGTTTAGTTCTAAAATTTTCATGTTTCTGACAACAATATATTCTACGCGGGTTTTCTCTTTCATTTCTTAAACGGAAGTGCGCACCCGTACCGTTGCAGCAGTGCTGCCGGGTTAGTACTCGGTTGCGTATTTCATGGTTGATTATGTATCTTTTTCTTTTCTTTTCTTTGTTCTTATTCTTATTTTTGTATATCAAATGGTGTTCCCTCCGTGTCTTCAGAATATACATTTTCCGCTGTCAAAATTACATGTAATTACACCATATAAAAAAGGACATGTTATTTGTTTGTTGCTATTATTTTTTTTGAATTCCTATGTTGGACATAAAATTATCACAAGACAATAATCTCGCGATAGCTATTGACGTAAGCTGCTACAAAATGATCCCACTGGAAGAGGAATCTTTCATGGGGGATTACTTGGTAGCCGGTGTTGGTACAAACGGAATGCCTTTTGCTAGGCATTCATGGTACCGTGGTAGATCGGTCACTTTCACGAAACGACCCCGGACACGTGGTCGATCGTTTGCAAGTACCTTTCGACATTCGTATTTTATCTTCTTGGAAAACACGCGTTTTTTCCGTTTCGCGTGGAACCTTGCAAGAAGGGCTTTTCGCTCAGGAATGGTGTATACACCAATACGAGGTATTCCATCATTAAACTTTTGCTTGATTGAGTAAGATCCAGATGCGTTCCTCCCTTTCTTTCTCTTGGAGGATTTCTTTGACGCAACTTTGACCTTCGTAGCCTTCTCCTTTTTTGCCTTCTGGTTCTTTGAAAGCACAGGAGAATTGCCAGATTTCGATTTCTTAGTGTTGGCGGCGGTTTTCGTTCCGGTTTTGTTCGTTGTTTTGGCCTTGTTTAGCGGAGCTGCCTTTAAGCTTTTGGACACTTCATGCATGAGGCGTTCGGTCTCCAATTTGGATGGGCCTTTCAGGGCTCTCTGCTTCTTTTTTACGGGGGAGGACAACACGGTAGATGATTCAAAATCAATTGCGCCTGAGGTTCGACATATGATTTTACTTGTTAGTGCCAAGGCTAGGCAACGGGAAGGTTGGGATTTCAAATGTCGGTACTTACGTTTGTTGTTTGTTTTCGTTCGGTTCGATTTCGAGAAAGTCTTAAGTGACTTCAAGCTGCTGCCATTCTGACCGTAGCCAGCCTTGGAGTTCGAATCGAAGTAGAACTCGTTGGCTGATTGATCGAGGGGGGTATACGTGAAATCACTCCAGTTGTAGGCCGAGTACTCGTCCAGGCCGGTCAAAGTGGGGGAGGTGAAGTCAAATGCGGTGGCATCTGCGCCGTCTTCCTCGCTTAGGCTCTCTGGGGTAGTGCCGTCGATCGTGCTCTCCGAAGCATCATCGGATGCACCGTCAATCTCAGCAATTTTACTGCTTTGGGTATTCAGAGAGTTACTGTCAAGATTGAAAATCATGTTGTTGTTCTCGTCGAAGCTAAAGGTATCAACCAGGTCAAAATCAAATACTACTGAGGACATGGTTGTATCGTTCGTTTGTCGTTTTCGTTACGTATCGGTTCGTTCGGGCGTATCTTTGCTTTTGCGTACGTTTGTTGAGCGGTTTATCGATATGCGGGTACGGGTTCAGTTTTCGTCGGTTGAACTGTTGCTATAGCACAAATGCAAGCTGTTAATATTTCTTCGAGCGCAAGCGTATCGTCAAATGCTTTCGAAAAATATTCGTACGGACTTGTACTTATGCTTCGATTGCCACTACCTAGATTCGTTCCTTCTAAGGTGGCAACACTGACCTAACCAGATGAGTGAGCTTGGGCGGGGGACTACTGCGTCGTCACTTGAAAGCGGGCTGCTTCTGATTCGGAAACCTAAATGTGGTTTTCAAAAAGTCGCAGGGCAAAAATTCTCAAGGGCTGTTTCTTTCTCAGGATTCTCGACGTTAGTTCGACGTTGAGAGCTCTGACTTCTTGATTACGTGTGTTGCAGATATACTTGCGTGTAGCAGCTTTTAGGAGTTACGCAGTAACGTCTACCAAAAACTATCGCTGAGCAGGTATACCGTTGTACAAAAATGCTTACGTACAAGAAGGTATGGGTCACGTATGTATCGGGAAAGCTTTTCTCGGTAAACCTACAAAAAAAAAGCTTTGACAAAGCAAATACGGGACAGGACACTAAGAAACGTTGAAGGTCTTCCTGAATGGGCCTGACTTCTGCCTAAGTAGAGCTTTCAATAACGCTGGGAAAAATGTCGTAGCAGTCTCTGCGTTGGCTGACACACTTCCAAAATAAGGCTAATCTGGAAAGGGATCGGAAGGGAAAAAGGACCACGGGTGGGGACTTGGATGTCGCGACGAGGGAGAGAGAAAAATGAATCTTCACGAGGCAGGGCTTTGGCAGCACGCACGTTCCTTTTTTGGATATGTTTTTTTATTGTGTGGCTCAATAGTAGTACTATACAACAATAGTGGTGCGGTTCGATATAAAAAAAAATAACAGCAATTGTGTTGTTGCATCAACAAAAAAAGAAAATATAATTTTTTTTATTATTATTTTTTCCCATTGTGGCCCATCATAGCGGCGCAGCTGATCGTTTGTCCCCACCAACAATTCGTATATGTATTATAGTGATTTAGTATTAAAAAATGCTGAACAGACAGACAAAAGGTAGAGAGCATGGGAATAGTATTAAAACTAATGAAAAGGGGGAGGAATGCTGACGCGTGGTCAAATCGCCAACTCTCACTCCCTCACCCTCACCTAATTAAAATGCCTTTCCGACTCATTGATTCTTCACCATATAAATACGTACATCCATGCTTGGACGGTCCTATTACAAAAGGGAGAGTGCGTGAGAGGAGAGGAATGCTACGTCCATAGCAAAGCACAGCAAAGCGCGAAACAGACAAACGTTCTTCTCTAGAGATGGGGTTGGGAGTAGGTCTTTTCGATGATATAGGGTTGAAAGTAGGGTTCGAGGCGGCCCAGGACTTCGACTGCCATTCATTATACATAGAGAGTGTTCAAGCATACATTTTATTACTCTAAGGAGGTAGTTCGTGCAGGCAAAGCAGTTGGTTCTTGCCCAGGGCATTTGGATCTTTTTCGCAAAATGTTCATTATGACAATACGTTCAACATTACAATTTTACATAAATCCGAAACATTCTGAGTGCAATGGTTGGCACTCGAGCCGTGAGGAAGGAATTGAGTACACTTTTTGTTGTTGTTGTGCCCTTTCCATTATTAGACAGTGTTTTTATCATTATTACGTACTCTGTATTATAATTCACTCATTTGTTGTGTTGTTGCTGCTTGTTTTTTGTGTAATTATTGATTCTTCTTCTTCAATAATTGTTGTTGTTGTTGTGATATACATCATACTGTATGATGACCATGATGATTAATTTATTATTTTTTTTTTTATTATTATTATTTATTATTTTATTTTTTTTTTTTGGTCGTCAATAACAACATCGACGCATGCGGTCAGCGATGGTGGCGAGGCCAATTCATAGCGCTCGTCCTCCTCCTCGCAGCGCTGCAATTGCCCTTCTCAGCTTTCATTTTCCGCACACAAAAGCGATCAGAAGAGATATGCAACGACCAGGAAAACCGAAGAAGAAAGGGTCCGCGTTCAAGCGGAACAATGCGTCCACCAACCCGGACAGGAAAGTGCCGAAGAAGTCTACCCCAGGGCAGGGCCGAATCAAGGGCACAACGCTTCGCACAAAGTCAAGCATTAACCGCTTGAACATGTACCGCGGTGGGCACGCGATTCGAAACAAAAAGGGAAGGATTGTTCATGGTGGAGCATACAATGACAAGAACTCGACCGGTGGGAAGATCGTAAAGAACATGGGAAGCGCCGTTGCGCGAACGGCGCCGAACCGTCGTTGGTTTGGAAACACGCGCATTATCAACCCGAAGCAGCTTGACAAGTTCCGCGAAGAGATGGGCGCGAAGGTGAACGACCCGTATACAGTGGTGCTCCGAACGAGGAAGCTTCCAATGGGTCTGCTCTCGGATACGAAGAAGACCGCACAAATGAATTTGCTGTCTACAGAATCGTTCGAGAGCGTCTTTGGCCCAAAAGCTCAAAGGAAACGTCCAAAGTGCGAAGCCTCAGGGCTGCAAGACTTGGTCGAGAGAGCGAATAAAAAGGCAAAGCTGTACGATGATAGCAGCAAGGTAGATAGAGACGAGATTGTCCCTGAAGATGGTACACGCACCTTGGTGCGAAATAGTGTCTTTGAAAAAGGCCAGTCAAGGCGCATTTGGGGCGAGCTGTACAAAGTGTTGGACTGCTCGGACATTGTCGTCCAAGTGCTGGACGTTCGGAACCCGATGGGTACGCGTAGCAAGAACGTGGAGAGCCACCTGAAAAAAAATGCTCGCCACAAGCATCTTGTTTTCGTTCTGAACAAGTGTGACCTCGTACCAATATGGGTGACTCGTCGATGGGTCGCAATACTATCGAAGGAGTATCCAACGTTGGCATTCCACGCATCCATTAACAACCCGTTCGGGAAAGGTGCTTTGATCAACTTGCTCAGGCAGTTTTCGCAGCTTCACCAGGATAAGAAGCAGATCAGCGTAGGTTTTATCGGATACCCAAATGTTGGAAAGAGCAGCGTCATCAACACACTAAAAAAGAAGAAGGTTTGCAAAGCTGCGCCGGTTCCGGGAGAGACCAAAATATGGCAATACATAACACTCATGAAGCGAGTTTTTCTAATCGATTGCCCTGGTGTTGTGCCTCCTACGGACGAGGAGGAGGCCACGTTGGTCCTGAGGGGTGTGACGCGCAGCGAAAGGTTGCCGTACCCAGAAAATTATGTGCCTCCCATCTTAGCCCAAGTAAAGCGCGAATACATTGTTCGAACGTACGGTGTACATGGTTGGACCGATAGCGAAGATTTTTTGAACCAAATAGCAATAAAAACAGGGCGTTTGCTTAAGGGGGGAGAGGCCGATATCGGTGCAGTCGCAAAGCAAGTTATCAATGATTGGCAACGGGGCCGTTTGCCTTGGTTCAAGCCCCCTCCAGAAGACGATCAACCTAAAGAGATTACAATGTCGTCGGCTGTTGAATCGAGTAATGGTAGTACTGTTGTACATAAAGCTGATAAGCGTTCTACTGACGATAGAAACGACAAAAGTACCAACAATGGTGGAGCTGCTGTAGTGGGACCCAGTCTACCAAGCGATGCAAAGGGTAACCCAAAGAAACCAAACTATATTAGCGCCGAGCCTAGCAATGCCACAATCCCAGACCTCCCAAGGATTGTTCAAGATTTGGGTAAATTGGCCCATCGCGAAGGACTAGCAAGCAGCACCATAGATCGTACCCACGAAGATGGTGGTAGCGGTGCCGGGAAGAAGCGGACCATCGGCGAGGGGGATGAAGACGAACTCCAATGGGAAGATTTGCAATTTGAAATGTAGAGAGATTGTATCGAAGGTAATACATGGTGGCAAATGGGACCCAACCTGGTTGTACATATATATAATGGGTGTAGGAAAACATATAAATATTAAAAGTGTATATGTAATATTCGTACAAGATCAAAATGTGTGTAGTTTGTGTACTGTGTGGTGTACTTTTTTGATGTTTGTTATCGCCTCCTCTCTAAAATGTGTTTATGACACGCTCCCCAATACACGTGTGGAAAATTGACCGTGACTCCAGTATCATTCGCAGTTTCTGCTGTCCCATACACTTTTGACAGTATCTGCTTTAATTTTGTGGACATTACTAGTCAACTTCTTTACATCATACACAAATGGACGCTGCCCAACGTTCACACGCACTAAATTACCTTCTTCTAACGACAGCGCTGGATACAAACCATCCTTGAATTGCATGTCCCCCTTGCTGTCTAATCCTGGTACCTTCCCGACGTCGACGCCATTTACAAAAAACGACATGATATGCTCGTCCAAGTCTACATAACAGCCAATCACATCACCATTTTTCCACGGTTTTAGCTTTGCATCCTTATCATGAAACGAAAACGCTTTTCCATGCCAAAATGCATGTCTTTTGCCGTCAAAACCCCAAGAATGTAAATCGTCTCCCACACCATCGCCCTCATTATCATCTCCAATGAACAATGTGTCGCACCACCCAATCTGCATAACTCCATCCGATAACAACTCCACTTCGTAATACCATTGGCCATTCGACAGTGTTACCCATGCTACTCCAGCACTACCGTAATTGCTCAAACCCTGCACTTCGCCTGTATCACCCAACCCAACGCGGCCTCGCAAGCACGTTAAGACCAAAGCGTTGCTGGTCTCTTCTTTACCGGCAATGCTTTCACTCCGAAGCTCCGTGGCAACATTGGTTTTGGTGGTAGTAGTTGTGGATTTATGTACAGCATCTGTTTGTTCTTTCGATTTCTTCGCTTTCTTTTTCTTTCGGCGGCGCAGTATGCCTGCCATCACAGCGTTTGAGACAGCATCACCCTCGCTGTTAGCCTCTGATGCGTACGATTCGATTGCGGCTGCGCGGGCACTTCGCTTTTTATTGTTGCTACCTTGATCTTCTAGCTGTTTACCACTCCCCGTTTCTTTTTTCTTCTTCGTGCTATTCAGTCCACTGAAACTGTTGCCAAAATGATAACCCCATTTTGGAACGGCAGTATGCCACCCACCTATACCAGAAGCTGCATCTTTTTCAAACTGCTCAAAATTTCTTAATGCAATTTTTTTGATTTGCCTTTCCATTTTCTTACTACCCTTTCCACTACCAGCACCAGCCTGCTCCACCTCCTGTCGCGCTTGGTTGTGAAACTGACGAAATTTCCTTAACCGGATCTCGTCATTGACATGTCTCAAGCGCCGGCCATTCAAGTCTCGGCAAGCACCAAAGTCACTGACTTTCTTCCCAGCCTTTCTACCTTGTTGCTTGAGTAGGGATCCAAACCCACCTTTACCCCCTTTAAGGGCGCCACGTATTGAGCAGCGAATGTCTAAGTGAGTATCACCTGAAATACTGTGCTTTGCAGAAAATATATCGGTTTCCAAAGCGTAATCAAAAAGGTTTTTCGCACCATTGCAAGTAAACAGTATATACTTTGGAACATCAACCGCAGAAATAGTACCCATTGACGACGCGAACAGTCTCTTGAACACATTTCCCCAAAAAAGCTTGGCTCCCGCAAGCGTCTGACTGGTTGGACCGCAACCGAACTCTTCTTGCACCTCAAACTCTTGCCCTTTGCCCTCAAACACAATAATGTTGGTGGCGTCGTCGAACACACATAATTTTTCGCTGTTGCTAAAGTGAAAATGTAGATGATGCCTCATTCTTAAATCGTGCTGGTCTCCTGCCCCTCCCGCGCCATACAATTAAGCTGTGGCGATGACGGACGTCTGGACCGTGTCTTACCTGGTCCGACGAAGCTCCACACCACAATAATAATAATAATAATAGAGGGGAGAAGAGAGAAGAATGAAAGATTATTATTATTTTTTTTATTAAGATGAGTAGGAATATAATTATTAATACTACTTATACTACTACTTACAACACATTATTATTATTAGGCTAGTCTATTATTAATATGGAGGATGATGATGGATGGTAATGGTGCTTGGAGGATCAATAATAAAAAATAGATTTATTATTATTAAGATGAACGAAAACGATGATGATGATTGAGAATAATAAGCTTGTGATTTAGTGTATATAATGGTGTGGCACAAATATCGTTCTGGAAAAGAAGCGGAGAGAGAGAGCGAGTGAAAATACCATATAATAGGTTCTGAGTACACAAAATAAGGCCGCGACACACAAAAAGAGATATTCTTAATTTCGTTTACATTGCTAATTTGCCAAATGGACAACACCTTACAGGTACCCCGTGTCCATGGAGTATGGGATCCATTCTTTCGCCCCTAGATTAAAGCTCGGGATGAACTCCCCAGCTGCAGGGTTCAGACGTGTCGACGAGGTGCTGGATTTATTCGGCTCGTGACTTGAATTTGCTTTTGTATTGGTCGATTGCTTTATATCTTTGCTTTTACTACTCAGAATAAGATGCTTATTGCAATCGGACGAAAGGTTCACTGGCAGGTTTGCATCCTTCATACTTTTGTATAGTATCCTCCGTTCCTTCGCCATTTTCAGCAAATCTTTGTAGTCCACGCTGGCGTCGTCTGCATTCAATACAGCCACGCAGCTCATCTTTAAATGCTTCCCTAGTGCCTTTCCGAGTGTACGGCGTCTTAATGCGTAAATCAATGGAACATCATTTGCCTTACAATTTTCAACAATTTTATCGTGCGTTTCATCTAGACCACCCCGTTCAGCGCATTCGTCAATATTTGTTGCCATAATTATGCATTTCGTGCTCTTTTTCTTTGACGAGCGAAGGACTTCCCTGGTTCCGCAAACGTATCGCTTTCGTAGTTTCGCTCTCTCTGGATCTGTTTTGCGCAGCTTCTCTTGTAATTTTACCAGTATTTTAAACATGTCTTTAACCTTTTTGCCTATCGCAGAATCAACAACCTGGTCAACGTATTCTCGAGTGAAGTTCGTATTCGGCATTTTTGGGTACGGCGAAGCGAAAGGATTGACTTTCTTATTATTATTCGTGCTAATTTTAGACCCTGCCTTTTGTTCTTCTTGAATGCTGCTCATGGCTCGTTTGCAGCTAGTTTTTGGCGATTGAATCTTTCTAGTGGGACTCTTCGACCCCTTTTTGTCAACCGATGGAAGCGGTGGGAAGTCCAGATTTGGCAAAGGTGGAAAGTCTGGATTGGAAAGTTGCGTTTTGTCCGTCGCAACGTTGCCTTTTGTAACTTCGTCATAATTTTTGACTGGCATGCCGTCGGTACCCTTTGGCCTGTCTCGATCTGTTGGCTTCTTAATTTGCTTCCTATGTTTCTTTTTTTCGCCGTTGCCTTTTGCTTTCCCGAAATGATCTGATTTTAACTCTTCCTTTGCTTTGGCATCCAAAGCTGCTGCATAAGTCTCGCTATCTATGTATACACTTGGAACAACATTCTCCATATGGAGACTTTTTGCAGCAGCCAAATACATATTTGCTCCCAAGCACGACCTTTTTGCTGCAGCAATTTTGGGATTAGCTTCCAACCATCGTTTTTTCCGATTACGATTGATGGCCTTTCTCAGTGTGGATGGTCTTTTCTTCTTCTTTTTCCTCTCGGTAATTTTCTTGACTTCGCTCTCGTCCAGTTCCCCGTGCAAAATTTTTTGAGTATCTTCCAACTCCTTCTTTGTCACGATAACGACCTTTTTCGTTCGATACTTCACTGTTCGATTGTGTTCAAAAGCTTGCTTCTTTTGATTCTGCATTTTTTTCAGTTGCTTTTGTGATACTTTGGCTGAAGCTGCGTGGGTAGCTTTTGCATTGGAGTTTTTTTTGTCACGACGTTGCCCTTGCTTCCGCGCTACTACCAAGTGCGCGAATAAACTGTCCATAGAACGCTCTTTGGCGCTGCTGCTGCCGGCGCCACTAGATTTTTGCCGCGAACTCTTTGTCCCTGTCGAAACGCCCGCGCCTCTGTCTTTGCCCGCGGACGCCGAATTCACTCGAGCCCAGGAAGTTCTTGTTGTTTTGTTGCTATCACTATCTATCTTTTTCCTTTCAGCTTCTTTCTGCAACTGCAGCTCCTGCCGTTTCTTCTCTTTCCTCTTCTTTTCCTTCGCCAAACGCTGCTTTATTATCCATGCATTTTCCGTTTTCTGATGCTTCGACATGTCCTTGCCCCCAACGCGACCTAAATCTTCCGGCGGCAAAATTATCGCTTACTGTTTGCGTACCCGCGGCTTTTGCGCCATCGAAGGTCGAACAAATTATCATCTTCTTTTTGCTTCTATCTCTCTCTCGCTCTCCTCTTCTTCTTCTTGTTGTGTTGTTGGTGGCGGAGTCGTAGTATAGTAGTAGTAGTAGTGATATTGGTAGAATTCACTCTATCATTAGCCATGATCTGTCATCATCATCTACATCATAAATTTTAGTAATTTCTCATTATTATTATTAATTGTATCCCATTATAATATAATACAACATATAAACATTAATTTATCATTATTATTATTATATTATATAATTATTAATTAATTATTTCAATTATTTATATTGGATGGGAAAAGAAGAAGGAAGAAGAAGAGTTTGCCCGTCTGTCTAAGAAATTAGAACAACAAAATAATCAACATTGGATTATTCACAATTCCTTTCCACCACTCGATACCGCAAAACCTTGCAACTCTTCCCCAAGTATGAAGTAACAAGCAACTGTAATCCCAGATCCAAAAAGAGATGCAACGCTGAGCATGACAGTTGTAGTAATTTTCATGCGACACGCACGTTGAGCTGATAGCTCGTGCCTACTCAGCCAAGTTTCAAACCTTTCACCAAAACATTGAGCAATATTATATTGGATTCGAGCATCATTCAATATCTCGTTGACACTTTCCTGCCATACCAAATTTGGTTTTGCTAACCCCTGTAACATAATCATATATATGACTAAGAGTAAAATTCCAAATACAACTAGCAACGCCGACTTCCATGCTGCGCTATTGTCTTGCATTTGAATGAAAGCAGCGAGCAATATTGAAATAACAGAATACAGCGATAAGTAAAGTTGCTGAAGAAAATTGTATATGGAAACGCTATGGTTCACATCGCTTGCCCACTTCTCGACCCTCACTTGTTCATCGTAGATATTCTGCAAGCATTTTTTCTTGCTCTCCTCTCCACCAGCTTCATCTACGTTTAGAAGATTTTTTCGAATCACAACAAAGTAACTCTTGATTTCTGCAACCCATGTCTCCGCTATATCCTCCTGCATGCTCGTCTTCAAAATTTGCGTATTCATGATGTAAAACGTTCCAACTGGACCGACAAAAAGTGCCAGGTAAAGGAGCACGTAAGTATGCTCTCCAAATAGTGTATAGTTTGAATCATTTGGATTCAACAGAGTAATTACTGGAAGGATGGCAAAGCATACGGTAAACGTGGGCATCAAAAATCTAAAAAGTTTCTTTCCTCTTTTGTAACCTTTAACAAATAATGGCACATCCTTCAGCATCATTTTTTCGAAAACACCTTTACCGTAATCTGGCTGTGCAAACTCTGCTGGAACTCCTACAACAATATTAAAAATACATAGGGCGTAACCAGCATAGGGGTTTGAAAGAAGGAGCCCAAAGAAAGTCAGCGTAAATAAGCCGAAGATAACACAAAAAATGGGGAAACTCATGATTTTATGCCTTATATGTTGCCACTGAAGAGCCTTTATCAAAAACGGTGGCAATTCATTTGCCCCTTGTTGAGGTTCGTCTTGGAGAGTTCGAGGTTCTGGGCCGCACCTTGCCTGTTCGACCGTTTCCTCAATGGGCACTACACTGCTCATTTTCTCGTTGCTGCTATCCATTATTGTTTTCTTGCACTTATATCTCCCGTCTGGCAGAAAGTTGTTTGCACTTGTTGGAAGACGCCTACACACCGGTCAAGTGCTTGGATGCGGTGGGGGATGCACATTCTTATTTTATTCATCATCGTCGATCAAAACGATCAATTATTACTTACAACAAATAATACACAATCAATAAAAGAGAGTTCAAGAGACGGCGATGTAATGATGGCAGTACAATGGGGTATGCGAATATTAAGGGTATCTTATGAAGGATAAATTATAGCATTCCACAAGCCTCTTTGTACGATAATTCTGTGTAATTATAGATTTATCAGATTAGGCATGAAAAATTGTCTTTTCTTTAGAGCTATTAACTCTTCTATCCTTAATATTCACCTATCTCTGTAATAAGGCGTACTACGAGTATCACAGCATAGCCATCATCTATCATCATCACATAACCACCAACAACATAAATTAAAATATAATAATAATAATAAACAGACCAAAAAAAAAAAATAAATTAATAATTTATTTGTTGAAAAATTTGAAAAAATTATTATTATTATTATTTTTATTAGCCATACTACATACTCTCTGCTGCTGCTGTATATTATTATTTGTTGTTAGTAGTGTGATGATTCCTTCATCATCACATGATGAGATGCACGCACCATCATCATCATCATACTTATCACCCAAGAACGTCCTTCTCTGAACAACGGGAGGAGTTCGAATGCCGTCCTTCCTTGGTATCGGAGAAGAGTAGACACAGTCCCACACGAGCCAAGTATGGCGTCAATCGTCCAGCAGTGGGTAACCCAGAACAACGATGCCCCAGGGGACGGTGAGGTCCCGGCCGAGGAGATTTGTACATACTTAGAGTGTATGGCCAAGGACGAGGATACTTCGATTGAAGACCTTGCCTCTGTTATTGTTGGGCTAAATATCTGTCCTAGCTTCAATGCGCTAGATGGCACTGCACAGACAAAGCTTGTGGAAAATTTGAGGCAAAACGTGCTGAGTAAAGTTCCGAATCAGACCGGACTCAGCCGATCAAAGGGTACTTCCGGTGACAACCGTGATACTTCTGACCACGCGAGTGTGACAGGAAAGTCAAGGCGTTCTAGGAAAAACAGGCGAAAGAAGAACGGTAACACCCTGTCTGCAGAGACACCAGTAGATGCCAGCAAGATGATAGGTGCACCGCCAGGCAACGAGAAAGAAGCGAGTGGGAACGATGTAAACAAGAAAAAAATTGGAAGCGCAGAAATTACGACGCAACCATATACTTCCAAACAACCAATGGAGAGAAAGTGGAGTTCCAACAACCTTAAAATGCTTTCTGACATAGCCCCGCCAAATTTGAGCGAGGAACTGTTGTCGTACGTCCTGTACAAAGAATGTGATGGAAACTTGGAGGAGGCTGCAATTTATGTTACCGCGAACGACATGGGTGAAGTGGAAGAGAAGATGCGCACGGCTAAAAAGAAGCAACTTGAGAAGGAAAATCTGGAGAAGAAAAGACTTCAGGAGTTGGAGAAGAAGGAACAGCGGATTTTGTTGGACAAGTTCCTCGTTGTTGGGGAAAGTTCCGGCGGTAAAACGAAAAAGAGTCGGGGCAAAGTTGCCAAAGAAATGCGCCGAGAGCAGCGGAAGGCACAAATGGAAAAGAAGAACAAGCCAATGATGTACTTCAATGGCCAGAAAATGGGAAAGGGAGTTACATCGGTGGCGTCGAATAATAAAAAGGCGGAATGGGTCAACCCCAACCCAAGTTCTGGAACGATTTTTCGCAAATCGCAAAGATTAAATGCGAGGCGATGAATTGACACCTTTGTACAAATATTTAATATCAAAAAAAGACACTCGAATTATCACAAACATTTGCTGATCTTCATAAGCCTACGATAGGGCCTCTTCTTTTGTCAAACAAGATCGACATTTTTCGTCGTTTTTCTTCCTCTTTAGTGTCATTGAATTCCCCACCTTTTCCCTCTTTAACTCTATTGTCGTTAACTTTGCTGGCAAGACCATCATTCGATACACCAAGACGATACGCCCCACCCGCATCCAATCGCTCATAAGCCTCGATCAAATCACATATTTTGTCATTTGCCTCCGAAAATCTGGCTTCCTCCATAAATTTCGTGTAGTGGTGGACATGCGCCTTCCGTTTGAAAGAGCGATAAAAATCCTCCTGAATTCCACGAAATGTGCTAGCGATGGCGCAGTTGTTCGCCAGACACAGCGCAGATGGGGCGGAAGGATTCACTATTGAAGCAGACGAACATATGCCAGTCTTGAATCCATCCAAATTCCATGTTGCCATTTTAATCTTGCTTTTTATATGTTGGATGTTTTGCTGCATACCCGAGACGGAAATGTTCGGCCCGCGGACAATCACTGCACAAGCCAAATACATATGGGCCCTTGGATCCGCACACACGAGCTGAGTCTTGCGTGTAAATGCGTCTCGGAATGCACGGTCCAAGCTTTTACCATTACTACTACCCCTACCCATTGCCCTGCTCTTACCCTCTCTGCCGTTTCTATCTATCATGCCCCTCGCCCCCTTGCCACCGTAACGATCGTTGAACGTAGCGGCCACGGGGCTTAGGCTTGGCATGAGAAAGTGGAGCCCAGGAAATGGAACCAAGTTCGTCGTGATTTCATTTAAATCCACATTTAAAGATCCAGGAAAGCGCATGCTACAAGTCAAGTTGGTCAGTACATGTGCCGCAATGTTGTTCATGGCATCAAAACCGTCACGTTTCTTTTTTTTTCTGGCGGCACCTAATCCACCATCGCTTAGGGTTGATGTGACAATATGACCACCACCATTATGTTCGCCTCTTGCTTTCATAGTTCCAGCTTCCGCACAAATGTCCATTAGCGCTTGGTTTTCTATCGGCAACACACAATCGGCATGCCTCGCCAACTCGTTAAGGCTCAACATACTATTGTAAGGTGATGTGACCACGTCGTCATTGCGCGAGGGTATGACCGCGGTCGTAAAGCGGTATACATCTTGGAAATCGTCTTCCAACATTTTCAAAATGTAGGTCCCTAAGCCACTTCCAGTCCCACCTCCGAGCGAATGGATGAAAAAAAAAGATTGTAAGCTGTCACAAAGTTCCGTGGCCTGTCTGACGGCTTCGTATATTCTATCGTGGTATTGTGGCCCGTACACACAGTGGCCGTGTGCCCAATTGTTTCCACTCCCGGAGACATCCTTTATCAGTTGCCGGCCGTCAAACAGCTCGCCCAAAGGACCGTTTAGCGTTTCGTTTAGTACCCCCTCTTCCATGTCCACAAGAATAGCCCTTGCTCGCAGCCATTCCAGCGGTGTGTCTCCTTTTCCCAGTGGTAGCTCCATGGCATCTTCCCCTTTCGAGGATACATGCCGAAAGAATGATGACATCGACTCGTCGTACACGCTATTGGAAGAGTGTGAGGCATGCTCTGAGAGCGCCATATCCCAGAACCGGCACCCTAATTGGTTCCCCGCCTGGCCTATTTGGATTGTGATTAGCTCCCTCGGCATATCTATGTACTTTATCCAACGTTTACGCGTGCCGAAATGTTATATCTCTGCCGCGAGCATCCGTGGATTTGTCCGAGCGATCTGCTCCGTATTGTGCCTTTCCTTATCACATCATGGTCGTAGTATTGTTTTGTTGTGGGTGTTGTTTATTTTTTCTTATTTTATTTTATTATGATTATATTTTTTAGTAGTGTAGTGCTAGCCATCATCACTCTGTAGTAGTAGAGTAAATTAATATATAATACTCTGTAATGATATTTCTTCTCTTATAAATTGTATTATTATTTATTTTTTTGAAATTATTATTATTATTATATCGAGGAGGATGGAGGAGGCGGTGGTGGTCGGGTTAGGGTAGTAGTAGATAGGTAGTAGATTGGACGGAGAAGGTAGCTGGTAGGTGGACAAGGACTACACGCAGTTGAATCCTGTCGCCTTGTTGCTGGCCTTGTCGTCGGAGCAAGTGGTTGAAACGTTCAACTTGGAGGACATGCAACCGCAAACGGCAGAGTCACCGCCAATTTCTCGAAAGCTTACTGCCGAAGAAATCGACTTCTTCAACAAACATGGGTATTTGATCGTGAAAAAAGTTTTTGACGACAGCGACTTCAAGGACTTTGAAGATGACTATTCCAAACTGATAGACGATAAAGCGAAGGAACTCTTAGCTCAGGGGAAAATTATGGACTCGAAAGAAGGCTTAGGATTTCAGTATAGATTTGCAGCAATTGCTGAACAGTGCAGCGACCAAGTGTTTCACGAAGACATATTGCCTTTTTGCAGAAAGTTGGACTGCATGTTTGCTTTAACGAAGGGCTTTTTTCGCTTTATGCTTAACCCTAAACTTCTTTCTGTGGTGGAGTCTATAGTAGGACCTGAAATTACAGTGAACCCAATACAGCATGTTCGGCCATATCTTCCTTCAAGGAATGGAACACACAACCGGAACTATAGTTCAGAAAAGGGAGAAGGAGCAATAGCCCACCCGGCCTTGGCTCCCTGGCACGTAGGTTACAACGCCCTGTTACTTTAGTCATCAAATTTACTAACTCTACCCATGCATTTGACCACGAAGCAAGATCAAGGGGTAACACGAGAGGAGGCTGATGCTTCAGAAATTTTGACCACATGGACACCATTATTTGATGTTGGTTGTGGCCCAGGGCTTGCTGGTGGTTTGCAAGTGATGCCAGACAGGACACAAGGTGGCCTGCTAGCTCACGTTCGGACGGATTACGGGACTACGATCGACCCATCGATAATACCAAAGGATGCAAAAGGAACGCATTGTGACATGAAGCGTGGCGATGTTCTTTTTCTTCACCGTTTTACGCCCCATCGAGGAACTTTAAACAGTTCCGACTACGTTCGATGGTCCGTGGATATCAGGTTTCAAAAAACTGGAACCCCGACTGGCAGGCACTTTTGGCCAGAATTTGTAGCAAAGACAGCAAACGCGGATAAGTCTGGAATCCAGGATGATTACGAAGAATGGAAGGCTCGCTGGGCGCACGATCTGGAGCACTCTAAAGGGGAACGTTGGCACAGGGTCGCCGGGAGCGGCGACTTTTGATGCCGGGCGAGGAGACTTCCAGGCGCTTACTTACCTTCGAAAAGACATACCATTTCGTTTTTTTCTCTTCGCTCTTCTTCTTCTTGTTGTTCTTCTGTTGTGTCTACATAATAATAATATATCTGTACTGTAGTGAGTGGTGTAACACTATATAGAAGTAGATAAGCAAGTATGATAATATCTGTGTCACGGAAGAATTTAAATTAGAATAAATTCCTTGGTAGACCTAATTGTAACCCTAACAGAAAACGTAACAGCCATTCTATTTTCGTCACCCGTACTCCAAAACCCAAATCAGTAGTATTAACACACGATATCTCCTACCAAATATAGAATCCGCACCTTCTGGGCGATGTACCTAGCATGGCACAGCAGGGGAACATGGTCTTTTTGCAACTCCTCTATCCCCCTTCAGTAAGCTTACAATGGGAAAGCAATGGGAAATAATGCCTTGTGCTACTTTGGCTGTTCAGGATTTTTCTCTCTTTGTCTCAATCAACGAAGAGGACTATGCATGCACCCCACATGCATTATTTGTGCGCCCACTGCTGGATTGACGCATCTCTCCACGGCCGCCGTTGTAACTCACTTTACACCACTGCTTCAAGGTACGACGACTCTGCTGGACCGTCCGAACGTAGACGCTCGATCACCATGAACAACGGCAGCCAGCAAATGAGTATGCAAAATCTGCCTCAAAATGCGTCCTCGCAGCAGCAAATGATGATGCAACCGCCGCCATTGCCGCAGCAACAGCAAATGATGATGATGCAACAGCAGCAATACCAACAGCAGCAGCAATACCAGCAGCAGCAATACCACCACCAGCAGCAATACCACCACCAGCAGCAGGTGCAAGCACAGCCGGTGCGGCAACCTGGTGATGTGCTCGAAAAGACTGCGGCACTGCTGTCTAAGGATTCAAGCATACCTCTTACATCTGTCGAAACATTCGGTGAAATATGGCTAATCATACTTGTCCAAGCACTTAAAATCCCGCCGCAACAAGCGGTAACTCTGTTGCGCACACCGGGAGCTCTTTCTCGGGGGATGTCCTGGGGTGCCGACAATGGCAAAGGCGCCGATGTCTTGCGATGGATAAGGTCGCTTTACGCAAATAGACAGGTTATTGTTAGTTCGATGCAACTAGCGGGTGGTGTAAATATTCAGCGAGATCCGCATGCGCTAGCACCAGCGGTATATAGTTGTCTGCATCCATTGCATGCGTGCTTGTTTTCTAAAAATCCGACTATTGTGGGTGAGAGCGCAAAGACAATTGAAGCTTTGGTTGCCCTACTTCCAGCCGAAGTGGTCAACCGTGTCATAACGACGTCAATAGAACCAGAAAACCCAAGGCAGCCAAACGTCTTTCTCATGGGCATTGTAAACATGAATTCAAATTCTACATCTGCGTCCAAGGAAGCAATTGCGCGTATGGTGACAAAGATTTGCGCAGGTGGTGGACATTTAAAGGATTTCATACTTCGACTTTTGACTCCAGCTGCGCACATAATGAAACCACTGGGTTTCCCGTATTTGCATGACGTGAGGAGTACGAAAAGAGGACAACACGATCATTGGAAGATAGACTGGAAAATATGAATTTAACTGCGACAGAGTTTGTAATTGAAATGTTGAAAGTGAGATTGGGCATTGGTGGCCCAGAGAGAACAGATCACCGAGCAATGCGTTTACATGATTTGTTTGGTCGCATAGATGATGATACGTCTGGAAGTATATCTAAAGAGGAAATGCAAAAGGCATTCCAAGATATGAAGATTAATTTAGACGAAGCTCAATTGAATGAGTTCTTTACCGAGTTTGATCCAAATGGCGATGGATCGTTGGATTACGAAGAGTTTTTATCCCAAATGCGCACCCACATACATGGAGGTCAAGGTGTCGTAAAACGCACCAGTACCAGTAAAAAGAAAAAAAATGTGGATGATACAAGCGATGCTGCTGATGATAGCAGTACTCCAGGTACACCACCACCACCACCAAAGAAAGAATCGCAAGAGGATGATGATGAAAATTAAATACGTCTCTTCTTGAATTCACTTAACTGTGTAATTTAAAAAAAGATTTTAAGGTTACTAAGTGACTAGCTACACTATCGAATGAACCCAAGATTTAAAAAGAGACTCAAACAACCATTATTCAGTACCCTCTTCTCTAATGTATTGGAAAGTACTCCTTATTTGCTTACTTCCACCGCACATACGGTTCTTCATCATCGTGAGACTTCTTTGATTTATCTTCAGCAAGCTATTCACAGTAGCAATATTCCCCTTTAATTTCCTTAACCGGTCTTCCAATGCAATAAGTTGGCAGATTTCTATTTCTAATGCACTTCCTACTTCCATTGTTGGAGCATTGCCTTCTATATCATGAAAGCTATCTGTGTCACTACTATCGCGCGAAAGCGTACGCATAAATTTCGTTGTTGTACTTTTGAAGCTCTTTAACTTGTCAGCCTTCTTAGAACCTGCTTTTTGTTTCAAGTCGTGCACTACTTCTTCACCTTTTGTAGACAGATAGTACAATACAGACTCAAACATTGTCAAATAGTATTTGATTTTTCCATTGATAATGTATGAGCTGCTAACGTTGGACATCATCTGATGAACAGTCTGGGGTTTTTTCAATGTACTTCGTGTCAATATTGCAAGTAAAATGGGAACAATATCATCTGCACCAATAGGATCTGGTTGAAAGGTATTTTCTTTCAAGCGATTTCTTTCTTCCTCTTCATACGTGTCTGTCACAGATTGCATGACTGCCATTAGGCGTGAAACCATCTCTGCTGGCTGTCTTAAGCTTTCAATAGTATTCAGTATCTCGACGGGTCTTTGCCAACGACTTTTGGATTCAAGCGCATCAAATACCTCTTCAATTGTCATTCCCAGCCGCTTCGAATATATATTAATGCTATTTCGTATGGTAACCAGCTTTTGATCAACTTCATAAGCTTCTTCAATACATGTTACAAAAAATTCAACATAATCGTAGATTGGTGTCAAGATTCTTCGCTCAACCGCAATAACTGTTGTGCAAACAAACAACTCGTTGATCTCGTCTTCTAACCGCTTTGAACTGTAAATTTTTGCAAGCTCGTCTTTATGGCCCTCAAGTAACTCCTGGTACTCGTCGCACAAAAGTGCATATACACACTCTATGAAGAAGCGAACACTATCAGCATGTCTATAGCATGTCTCAGAAAATGTCTCACTTTTTCCAGCGGCATACTCCTGTTCAAGCCAATCTTTAAAAGTTGAAGAGTACTTCCTGCGTATAAATCTCTTTGCATCCTTGGCATTTTCGTGCGCGCTCGTCAGTATTTTTTCAGTAATACTATTCTTTTTTGATTTGCTCTTCGTATCAAAATGCCTTTTAAAGTACTTTACTAGCTTTGTTTGAAACCATGTAATCGTTTGTGCTACAGGGTTGGTGTCCTCAGCAGATAGAACAGTGTTCAGACCCGCAGAATATTTTAAAAACCAGTCATTGACTTGGTTGTCAGTCACATCTAACGATAAGCTGTTGCTACGGTTACCCGAACGATACGCATTACCTTTGGAAAAAAGAATTTGGTCTAATTGTAAAGCAATTGCAGAAATGGCGATGTTATCGATATTAAAAGTATCCAGGCTCCTAGTCGGGTTAGTGCCAGTAATTAAAGTTTCGCTGTCTAAATTATAAATACTTTGCGCATATGGTGTCAAACTTTGGATCCATCGAGAGTATTCAGTAGGGGTACGTGCTTTCAACGACATGGGTAGTGGCTCTTTCGGAGAGCTAAGAGTAAAGTTTACTGACCTGGATCCACCATGCAAATAAATGGTCAGATTTTCTAGAGAGAAAGATCCTCTCTCCCCTTCCCCATTTAAATTCGCGCCTGCACTTTGATAATAACGAATTACGCAACTTCCGTCTGGGAGAATCACAAAAAATCGATGTCGCCATGGAGCTGATTTTCTCTTTCTCTTGGACATCC
Source organism: Stramenopiles sp. TOSAG41-1 (assembly GCA_900128575.1). NCBI lineage: Eukaryota > Stramenopiles sp. TOSAG41-1. The sequence continues at coordinate 23,124 of LT658522.1, forward strand.
AACCAACTGATTTTGTCATGTATGTTGGCATCGCAGGAGTTTGATGCAAAACATACCCCTCATTGCACGCTATATCTTTATCAAAATATTCACTTGTACGCTGACCACTAGCAACAAAACCGCTTGTCATGTATTCCACAGAATCAAATTTATAGTCAGCGAATGGTGGTGGCATTTTGGTTGCATGAAGGCAAAATCTTTCCACAACTTTAACCTTCTTTGCGTAGAGGGACATTTGCCGCAGCTTTAACCGAACAACTTGCTCGTCATGTAAAAAAATATCTAGGGCACTATTGTTCGCATACAGCTCCACAATGTTTAGACGCGGCGTTTTTTCACCAAATGTTTTTTCAAAGTAAACATGATAAGTCAATACACCAGGATAGTCTGCTCTTGCAATGTACGCCGTAGACGTTTCTATTTGTTTAATTATCTGTAAAATATTCGTTGCATTCCCATCGTCAGCTTCGGCGTATGATCGCCTCACTAAAATACCATGCGCTGGTTGGAAAAAAGCTTGAGGATTTAATATGAAACTTGTTGCAACCATAGGCTCGATTGCGATCACGTTGTTGTGAACGTAATTATAGTGATAATCACAGGTGCTTAAACTGTCTTGGAGTTCAAACAACCTTATGAGTCTCTTTATATTGTCATCTCTTTCTGATCCATTATATACTTTACCACCCACGTTACATCGCATAATTTTATATCCTGCTTTGAAACACGCTGAAACGAACTTGGACGATTTGAAACATTTGTAAAAAGCCACCTCAGAGCTAAGAATAAATGTCCACCGCCGTACCAGCGAGCCACACCCTGCAAGAGTGTTCGCCTTTGACGCCGTAAATGAAATGCAATACACGCAGTGCCTTAAAAGTTCTTTTCCTAGTTCTCTTTCATTTCTAAGAAAGAGCTTATGTTTATCCGCTTTATAAGCAGCCTCGTCCAGGCCCCAAAACAATTCAATAAATATTCCGTGATCGCCAGACGCAGACACTGAGAGATTGGACGAACGATCTAATGCCCCAATCCACGCTTGTTTGTCAAAGTTGGTTGGGCAGCGTAGTTTCAGTACTCGCTTCCCGTCACTCGTTGAAATTTTGATATCGTATTTTCCAACAAACACGTCACTAAGACTCCTTGGCCTACCTGTAGACGGAGAGTCATCTTCACCGTGATTATTTGCCTGTATTTCAATCTTTGCGCATTTAATATCGATTTCACCCAAGATTTCGGTACTACTCGCTTCGGAAGTGTAAGTCAAGACCCCGTTGTTATACAAATTAAAATACCTTTTCTTCCAAGACTTCATAAGCCTTCCTTGTTTTCGCATATAACCCATCTGTATCAGGAACGGTGATCCACCGCTTCGGGAGGCATCCATAGGTTTTCTTTGTTAAGCTTGCCCCACAGATTGATACTCCTGCAACCAGCAATCGAGGTAACCGCGCGCGCCAAGTTTCCCTCGATGCCGGCGGCTCAGACTTCGATTGGGTAGAGAGGAAGAACAACACAACAAAAATAATAATTTTTTATAATAATATAATACAATTATAGTAGTCATCTTATTCATCATGTAATATATAATAATAGTAGAGTCAGCGCGTATATTCCTATGTGATATGGTGATGTAACGATTTGCATATGTACGAGTACGGTTTATTATTATTATTTATTATATGATGATGATGAAAACAACAAATGTATTCGATTCCTATGATAATATGGCAAGTATATAGTGGGTATGGTACCTAACAACACAGTACATTATGGAACAACCCTCTCTTGATTCCTTGCCTATGAAAAGTATATAATGGGTGGTACAGTAAGGCCACTCCAGAGGTCGGACGAATGAGGGAAAGGAGAGATGAAGATTGCAGGAAAGGTTAATGTAGTTGGACAATAATAAGACTCAACCCCTCCGTTGAGACGTAACAAGATTGGCCACACTGCATAATAATTAATAATATGAGAATGGAATAAGTATAAAAGCTACTACGACGAGAAATTACAAGGGGAAATGGCCATACTATACTACTTTCTTTTCTTTCACTCCTTTATTACTATGGGATTACTACTAGTAC
>LT658523.1:0-25124 GCA_900128575.1 Stramenopiles sp. TOSAG41-1
AATGATTTTCAACATGTGCACATGTAGGCATGACCTACGTAGGCCGATGGATACAGCGGGCGAAAAAGTATTGACGACGGGGTGACTGGCGGCGAAGGATTGATCAAAGATTAGCACAAACGTTCTGATGATCAAGATGACCAAGCGTACGCGTGCAGCCATCGTGTGTGTTAGCTTCATGTTGGCGCTTTACCAGACAGCGACAGCCGAAACAAACTTCAGCAGTGAACCTAGTGATAATAACAACGAACGTAACAAACGTCCATTAATCAATCCTGGGTTTCCAATTCGAATTGATGGTCAACAGTATATAGTACCATATTCCACGCGTGGTCAATACCTGCAATTATGCGAAGAAAAAAGCATTCACCCAGCTATTGAATGCGCTAAAGCACTTGAGAGAAAAAATCTGGAGCGTTTGTTAGAACTAGAAATGGTATATACAAAGTACCAACTTTTGCAAAAAGAAAATGTTGCACTAAAGCAACAAAATACAATTTTAGAGAAGAAAATATCGGGAATGTCAAATAAAGGAGCCACATCCAATAGAATCATAAGTAAGTGCAACATCGACAGCGTCGAAGAGTACAATCTTGAGCTAATGCACATAAATGTCGATTCCGTTCGAAAACATCGTTGTCATGAAGCGATAGTAAATCTACCAAAAGCGGTTCTGGAACCATTTCTTGGTACAAATGCTGATACTGGACATATTTCAGAGGATACTATTAAAGCCCCAACGCCTATGATGAGACAATTATCTTCGCGGGTCGAATTGATCCATATTTTAAATGATCTTGGATTACATGGCGAAGCAGTTGAATTAGGTGTGCACCGCGGTAAATACTCTGAACAAATTTTATCACTATGGAAGCCCCCTGGACGTTTACATATGGTCGATATCTGGGAAGAAGTAGATAATTATGATGACTATGACCGCAATATAGACATGAAGTATACCATTGACCGAGTAAAAAAGTTTGGTTCAGATCGGTACAATATTGTTAAAAACTACACGACGGAAGCAGCGTTACTCTACCCAGACAATTATTTTGACTTTATATATTTAGACGCATCCCATACGTATGACAGCACCAGACGTGATTTACAAATGTGGTGGCCCAAATTGAAGATAGGCGGAATTTTCGCAGGTGATGATTACATCAACGGCAATTGTGCTGCGGCAGGCTATAGATTTGGTGTCAAAGATGCGGTTGACGAGTTTGCGACAGTTTATAATTTGCGGGTTAACGTTATTTGGAAAAATAGAAGTCATGTCGGGCCATTGCCTCAATGGTATATTTACAAGTGCTGAGCGCCGAGTATTATTTTGTGATTATTAGTGGTGGGAGTAGTTTTCATAGCATTATTATTATTATTATTATTTATTATTATCAAATAATAAATAGTCTAATAATAATTACAAAAAAAAAGAATCAAAAACTGTAATGTTATATATAGGATAATTTTTACTAAATAAATAGACTAATCCTAATACGTATATAATAATAATATAATTTCAAAAAAAATATAAATAGTAATAATTAATAATAATAATATAAAATATAATATAATTTAATAAATTGAAAAAAAAAAAAAAAATAATTATAATTAATAAAATAAAATTTTAATTTATTATTTTTTTATTAATAGACTATTAATATATTTTAAGCGCCGCTCCAGTACTGTTGTAGCTTAAGCTCTCCTCTAATTAATAGACTATATAATAATATTATATAATAATAATAATAAATAAAAAATAAAAAAAAAAAATAATAATTAATTTTTTTTTGTGTGATAGTGATGTATGTAGGTTGCGCATCAGGTTGCTTGCTGATAGTTTGTCTGAAAAAATGACACTGCTTTGTCAAGACAACTTCAAGGCAGACGCAAATTATGGACGACTTGCCAATTCCAATCAAACATGTCATAGATACGCATGTACATCTTACGACAGATACACTTAGAAACAAACTAATAGAGTCGCCCCCAGACGCGTGGAAAGAAGGGGTTGCGAAAAGCCAAGTTTACAACTACAAGATGTTCGAGGAAGAAGTAAATAAAAGTATATGCCAATTAGATGCCTGTATTTATGTTCAGTGTTTTAACTACCCAGCGATTGATGAGTGTTGTTGGGCGATTAATTTTGCAAAGTCCAATGACAATATAGTTCGAGGAGTTGTAGCAGAGATTCCTGTACCTCAAGGAGCTGAAGCCGTTACGTCGTTCTTGCAAGCGGTCCAAGCTCGTTGTGGTGAGTCGGCACTACCAAGGGAGCTAAAAGGAGGAAGAGTAGTTTTACTAGGACAGGCAGAAAATGCTTCTTTAGATAGCATCTATGTTGAGGGGCTTACACAACTCCATCAAGCTGGATTACACTGGGAATTTTGTTGTCACCCGGGCCATATACCCTATATACTCGCAACTTGCAAAAGATGTCCAAAAGATATGGTTTTTGTTCTGGACCATTTGTTACACAATAGCGCTGGGGATACTAGCGCAAATGATTTTGAGTCGTGGTCAGTAAATATTGCAAAGCTCGCTCGCGAAATACCAAATACTTACTGCAAAATAGGTGCGGTGGAAGAATGGGGTTGTAGCGAGCCATATAAATATCTTGAATTTGCTATTGAAGCATTTGGGTACGATCGTGTGTTGTATGAATCAAATTGGTTCGTATCTCGTATCGTGGGTGGGTCTAAATACGATGATACCGCGAAGCTACTATGCAAGGTGTTGCTCTCTAGGAAGGCATCAAGGAGTGAGATAGAAAATGTTTTTTACCGGAATGCCAAAAAGGTATATAAATTGTGAGCCAAGTACAATGCATATTGTTTTTAGGATGGTTATGTGTTGGGTTATGATTAGTGTTAAAAAAAAATGTATCGTTAGAAGATTCTTTTCAGCAGATCTATGTTAATCTAACGATCCTAAATGACCACACATGTAAAAATTTTATAAATTAATAAAATATCCTATGTTTAAAGAAAATTTGACCTAATATTAAACTTTTGATAAATTATCCTTTTACTTTGTTTTATTATTTTTTTTTACATATTTTTTTTTTGCACTGCAGTTCGTTTTAAAAATTTACAAAAAATGCATGCTGCTACTGTTATAGCTCGCCCTCTCGAATACTTGAAATTGCACCGTAATCTTTCAATAACTGGATTATATCTGACCTGTGCTTTCCAGAATTATTCCATGCAGATGCGAGGTCCAATGGAGTATGACCATGGATGTCCCTGTGATTCAGTATATCCAATGTCATCCTTGGGTGTGTCAAAAAAAAACGAATCATATCTGTATTTTTTTTGTTGAACCACACGGCGTAATGCACGACATTATATCCTTCATCATCCGTTCCAGACATATCAAAACCATTGTCTAATATCGATTTGACGCCTTCTATATCTTCAACTTCTACTGCGTGGAAGATCGTAGATTGGATTTCCTGTTTTGTTTTCCCACCTTTTTCTTGAAGCAATCCAACAAGTATATTCTGAATAGTTGTTTCCTGTCCCAGGGCAAGATCCAAAGGTGTGTGTCCGCGACGATCTTGTTTATTAATTACCTTAGGGGATATATCTGGATAGTTCAACAAAAATTCCATCATATCTGGACTCCGCTTGTTAAACCATGCGGCATAGTGTAAAACATTGAAACCGTCTTTATCCGCGTATTCAATTTTAGCCCCGTTCGATAATAAATACTTAACGTGTTCTATTTCTTCGTTTTCCACTGCGGTGAATATAGATCGTTGCAACTCCGCCATTCTTTCGGCACCCTTATCTTGCAACAGCCCAATTATTTGTTTTTGAAGTTCCCCTAGGTTTATCTCGTAAGCATAGTCTAACGGCGTAGAACCGGCATCATCTTGTTTATTCAAAACGCCTATTGTCGTATGATCGAGCAAAAGCTTGATTGTTTCCAGACTCTTATGGTTAAATGCGGCAGCGAAATGAATGGCGTTATTTCCGTGGGCGTCGCAGTGGCCAAGGTCGGCGCCACCATCTATCAACAACCTAACTGTTCTTACATCTTCGTACTTCGCCGCTGATTTTAATGATCGTTGCGCGCCGTGGCTTATCAATAATCGGATCATTTCTCTATTCCCGCCATTGTACTCGAAAGCATAATCCAAAGGTGTCGATCCACTATTATCCTCTTGATTTATAATGTCTAGAGTGGTACCTGAATGGTTCAAAAGCACTTCCATCGTACTAGTATTCTTATAGTTGTAGTAGGCTGCTTCATGCAGAGCATTATATCCATTTCGATCAACTTGACGGATATCCGCCCCACTTTTTAGAAGTATTTTTAATGCATGGAGATTTTCATATTTAGCGGCATATATTAGTGGCCCTAGTGCACTCAATTCCTTCATTTCGGAATACACGCTATCTTTATTCACTTGCCGTTTACTTGCGGGCACACTTACCTCATCGTTGTTATCTTTGGTCCAGCCCCAGGAATCAACACCAACAGCAAAAAATGATATACATAGAAATACGGCGTTTCTCATATTTAAAGATCTGAATTTATTTATCCTATTTGCAATGCGGACATGAAGCCACAATGTTTGTTGAAGAACCCTACGACCGAGCTCCTCGCCTCTAGAGCACTTCTGCGACCCCCCGTCAAAATACACTCGTTTTTTTTGTTTCCTGTTTTTTTGTTGCTGATTGTTATTTGATGAGGATTATGTTGTTACGTTTTACACTAATTATTATAGTAGTATCTTCAAAATAAAATTTGTATTTTTTTGGATCGTGTTCCGAATATTTTATATATACGCCATTATGGATAGGTATGGCCTTTCTCTAGTGTTATAGGCTCTGGTACCACTGTTAGAATGATCGAGAAGCGTAAGAAGCCCACAACTCCCCAACTCCTCCCCCCCTGATATGCATGAGGCCGGAATGAAACCGCATTATATAGGATACTGATTAGTATACTTTGAGTAAGCCAACATACATTGTTGAAAAGATCGAACGGTTGTGATACTAGCAAACTATTATCTATAGTGTGGGACAATTATTTTAGTAGTGTAAGTTAGTGGTGGCAGAAGATAAAGTTCAGATACAATGTTATTACACTGCTGCTGTGTACTTAAAATATACTTTATCCTATTGTCGCCTTGTACGAATCCAGAAGATCCAAATCCAAATTGGGACTATCGTATTGTTACTGTTAATTATATAGGCAAGAAAGGTCTTATTATTATATTCACTAACACACTACTACTGCTGTGACCTTGTACACAACAATCTCTTCTTCTTCTTTCCTCTCCTTCTTCTTCTCCAACCTGTTGGAACACATCCCAAGCCTCACAACAGACTCACCGATCACCTTCAATGCACATCTGGCAGCCACACTTGCAAGGATAGAATCGAATTTTGGAGCGCAGACTGGCATTTTTGGACTCCACTCCGCTTCTACGTGTACGTTGAAGTCCACGCAAAATCACAGCCACAGTCTGTCGGCGAATATGGCCCTCGTGCAGTCATCTGTGTTCTTCTTGGCGATGCTAGGCATGGTTGCTAATTATTTCTCCAACGTAGACGCAGCCACATTTATTGTGTCCCAGGGCCATTTGCCAGAAGTTCAAACTCCTGTTACATTCACTACCTATGCACCACTTGCAACTTTTGGTGGTACCCCATCGGCAAAAGGAAACGTAACCCTAGAGCTCTCGAGGACGATGTATTTTTTGCGAATAGTGCTTGTTCCACTGCTGGTAAATGTATACATATTATTTTCACGGCAGTTAATGTCAACGTCAGTTGTTCCTGCTACGATCCGAAGACTTAATGCTTCGATGTTTTTCTGGATTTTCTTACTACATGTGCAACTAAATGAGACTAGTACGCCTTCGAATATATACTTTTTCCCAGCATCAAAAAATTTGCATGAGGAAAATTTACTTCAATGTTGTGGCGAAAAAAATAACAGGGGTATCGCCCCTTTGAAACTCTTCAGTGCCATTGTGGTCATACTTATAGCTATAGATGCCGGATATGTTGGGTTTGGTGGGCGTGGCAATGATGCGTTGGAAACATTGGGTTGGACATCTTGTATTTCATTTGGTTTTATTTGGCTATTTGTCCTAATCCAAAGTTGCCGTTTTCTGGCAGATGTGGTTAAGCAACGGCATAGGCAATTGTTATCTCCAAATGCGGAACTAATCTTAAAAATGCGCCAACGCGCATTTTATACGGTAATTACTTTATCGTGGTTACAAATAGCAATGTTTGGTGAGTTTATATGCATGACATTGTTGAACGTACGCAGCATGATGGATATGCCTGGCGAATGGATGGTGACCAATTTTGTCTTATGTCTATTCCAAGCCGTTCATCTACTATGTGTTTGTTGTTGCATGTACGCAGCGTGCTTCCGTTGCCGGCTATTGCAGAAACACGCGTGAAACTTCGGGCGAAAACGACAAAAGTAACGGTCGAGCTATTCGGCGCTACCTCGGCATCGTATTTTTTCCTAGCCGCTCAAGATGGGGGCAAAAGTGCCAGTACCTGACGAGCGAATGTCTGAAATGATCGAGAAACTACAGTTATCAAAAAAGGATCAGTCAAAATTGTGGTCGTAAGTCCAATCATACTGTAGAGTTGACACTTTTTTCAATTATCCCTAACACCTTTTTCATACTATTATTGTTTATTTACGTTTTCCAAGGGTGTTCACGAAATTTGATAAAGACAAATCGGGAACGATGGATATGAAGGAATTTTACCAATTAATAGGGGAAAAACAGAGTATCTTTGGCGATTCAATCTTCGAATTGATTGATGTGGACAACAGCGGTACTCTTGATTATTCAGAGTTTGTCGCCGCGTGCGGTCATTTTTGGTACGTATACAAAAAAAACTTAATTTCACTCCTAAGTTTCCATTCTAACCTGCTGAGGATTCGATGACAAAGTATGCTCGGAAAAAGGGAAGTCTTGCAAGTACGTTAAATTTCATGTCTGCCACTGCCACGAAAGAAACAAATTTGCTAACCGTGATGAAAACTATTTTTACCTTCTGCAATAGTTTTGTTTTTACATATTTGACAAAGATAAAAATGGCTATATAGAGGAGGATGAGTTACAGGCTTTGGTAGATGTTCTGCAAGGTGTAGATAGCTATTCGAATACAAAGCAAGGTGAGTATTGTGGCGTGTACTTTTTCCATTACACCAACTAACTGAGTGATCGAATTAATGTTACGGAACATGGAATTAATAAACAGCGTACGTAACGCCTTAAGCAATTATGCTTTGTCCATGTAATAGACTAACATGAAATTGTACTCTTTCATATTGACTTGACGCGCAGAATGTTGGGAGCATTCGATGCAGATGGGGATGGGAAAATGGATTTTAATGAATTTATGGCTCTGAACAAGAAATACCCTCAAATGCTTCACCCAGCATTTCGTATCCAAGATGCAATTGCACAAAATACTTTAGGTCGAAGTTGGTGGCTCAATAAGAAAGCAATATTTGCAGAGGACAGAAAAGCTAAGGCTTTGAGTGGTGAAAAAGAAGAAGAACGTAAGAAAGCAAGAGTTGTGGAACAGCAAAAAAAACAGGTTATGCGAAAAATGGGTGTTGTCCAATATTATCTAAATTGCGCAAAGCGAAAAAAATACTTAGCACGCATACAAGCGATCGAAGAAGATGATGAAGAGAGAGAAAAGAGTAAACTGAATGACAAGAAGAAAAAAGAAGCCGAATTGGCCCGCCTAGCCGCTGAGCGAAAAGCTAGAAACAGAAAGGCCCGCGACGGTGCAGGCGACATGCCAGGACAAACCGCTAGAGGCCAAATTCTTGACTTGTATGGCGGTGGTGGTGATAGTTCGCCCAAGAAGTCGAAAAAAAAGAGCAAAAAAAGTAAATATGTTACAGATGACGACGCTTATGCATCTCCAAAGAAGAAGAAGCAGCACAAGGACAAAAAGAAAGAAAAGAAGAAGAAAAAGAAGAGAGACAGGTAGCGTAGTTTGTCTCGGAGAAAGGTCTTGACAATCAGCTCGTGTGTATACCAGGAGCGAGAGACTTTCTCCCCCTATCATTTTATTTAATATGCATTTGATCTACATATTTATTAGCCAAAATATCTACGAGAAATAGATTTTAAGTTTGTAAAACGATTCCCAATCAATCCACCCCTCTCTAATGTTCGCCCCGGCAGGGAATCTATTGCTTCTTAACTTTTCTCGTTCCTTGCAGACTTTGTGAATAGTTGCTCTTGCGGCACCTATGGATGCAGTTATGAATGAGTTTCAAAAGGTCATTTATATTGTATCGCATCCAAAGAAATGCAAACGCCAGTAATTTTACATGAAATGGCAAGAGCTTCGCTCTGTCTTTATTGAAACCACCATTCTCGTCGCTATCCCGGCAGGCAAAATACAACATCCACACTGCTACAAGTGAGCAGCACCTTGTGAAAACGACCAGAAATCCGGAGACATACGAATACGTTGTGGTAAAAATAATGCTTAGGTAATGCAGTAGAGGTCGATGACATCGATTTCCTTGACCATCGCCACTTTTTGATATAGCTAATTCTATTTGACGTGACATTGTGCTGCCTTCGCACTCCCATAACGCAAGGAGAAAAATACATACCTGGGTTGCAACGTACCATAAAGCTGTTGCGTCTGCACTGGGCGCAGAACTACCATGGAATAATTTGTTTACAATATAAATGCCGCCGGATGAGGCGTGAAATATGAAAATGAGCTTTCGCAACTTGTACAAAGCAGTGGCGGTGTGCATCAAAAACCTTGAAAACCTATTTTCGTGGATTAGCAAAAATCCCGTATTGCGCGGTAGAAGTTGTATGACGAAAAATGCAATGTAGTACGAATATATGTGCCTTGGACCTTTGGTCCATGTAGGATAAAGACCAAGGGCGATAGACACAACTGTACCGGGACCGAACTTCAAAAATGTCGACACTATGCATCTGTATATGTACTTCAGCGTAAGTTTGTAGACGGTTTTTTTACCAATATTTTTGTTGCTTACGTCGTAGTGCCCAGCTTTATATTTATACGCCGACTCTACGGACTGGACAAAAGATGTGAACCTACCGTTCGAAGACCCAATACCCCGAGCAACATCGTAAAATAAAAAGTACAGCCCCAATGAATGTAAAAATGTATTATAAAATATCTGTAGCATCATGCTGCGTCGGAATCCAAGAGCGTCTTGTGTTGGCAGAACGCTGTTGCGATACCGTTCGCGCCGCAGAGAGAGAGAGAGGGAGAGAGGGAGAGAGAGCTCCAATCATTATTATTATTGGTTGTTGTTGTTTTTTTTTCACAGCAGCAGCAGAAGCAGTTTTAGTTTTTTTTTTGGCATAATAATAATAGTCTACTATTATTATTATTTATTATTATTATAAACTCATCAGTCTCACAACAACAAAACGACAACGACGGATTGATGGATGACGACACTAATTTTATTATTATTATTCTAAGGTGGTATTAGCACTAGCTAGCTCCTTCTAGTATTATATTTGTAATGTATGAATATGAATTATTGATACGTGGCACAACAAGGTTGAGGTCATGGAAAGGCGCTTCTTCATTAAGGATCATAGTCATCCACAGTGGCATGTTTGTCTCTTTACACTACTTGAAGGCGTACTCTAGTACACTTTTCGCGCAAAAAATAAATCATCTAGAAGTGAAAACTGTAGTATTTTGCTTAGTAATACTCTACGGACGATTTGATTTTAAGGATTACGAGAGACGCTAGGCCAATTCACATGACCACTCCACCTGACTGCACTCCTCCCCTTACATCTCACACGCCCCTTCAATCCTCCCACTCCAGTTCGCGAACTCTCATGAACTCCTTCACCATTTCGTCCGTTACCGCAGCTCGCTTCTCTTGGTGGTTCCGAACCAATTTTTGCAGTACTCCAATCAACTCCTTCTTAACTTCACCAGTCAACATTTCCCCGGAGCTGTACTTCGTTGCAATCTCCTCGAGTCGATCGTCGTCCATAAGGAAAAAGCGTAACCATTGATATGGAATATCAACATCTAGATTTGCACCAAGCTCACGTTGCAACTCCAATGTTTCCTGCCCACCACTAAACGCATGTTTATTGATTTTTTTCTTGATCTGTTTGTCGGTATCTGTACAGTACACAGCTGTATTTTGTGAACTAGCGCTCATCTTGGTATTTTGGCCTTGCAACGCTGGGAAAAATTTACAATGTATCAATGCGGGTTTATGCAATTTCATTCTTGGCGCAACATCTCTCGTCATACGAAAATATGGATCTTGATCGATCGCACACGGAATTAAGCACGGCATATTCTTAAGGCCCTTCAGCGGTATTTTGAATGCTTTCGAAAAGGACGGGGCGGCTTGCATGGCTGGGAAAGCTTGCTTGCCTATGTTGTCACTGTCCGTGAAGCCGAAAATGCCACGAGCTTGGTTAAATGTAACGCGCTTTTGAATCTCTAACACAGTCGGGTAAAGGTGTTGAATGTAGTCCAAATCTGAGAAAATGAATGTCTTTTTTATATCAAAGCCCATCGCAATAATATCTTTTGTGTTTTCGTACCCCAAACGATGGCATTCCTCCAGTGCCAAATCTTTCCACAAAAATTTCTCGTCGTCAGTAAGCTGTATCACTAGGGGACAGTTGAATACGTCCTGAAGCCATTTCGTAAACATAAACGGCAGCAAATGGCCCAAGTGAAGTGCTTCGGAGGAAGGTCCACGCCCTGTGTAAAGATAAAATTTTATGCCTTTTTCATACATGTCTAACATGCTGTTTAGATCACGATGAGAAAAATATATGCCACGCTTAATCCATGGATGCGCTGGCTGGCCAATTATATTTTCCATACGCTGAATTAATTCATCAGAAATGGGCTGGGAACCGTAGTCCTTGATCAACTTGTTATAATCCACACCATCATCCGACTGTACGACCCATGGAGTAACAACTTGTTTTTTTCCATCGCTACCATTACTAGCTGAAGGCGCTGGAGGAGCATCGTCCACCCCTTGCATGCCTGTGCCTGCAACTAAAGGTGCGATAGCTTCTGCGGAAGGTTTTGCAGCTGTGTTTTCGGTGGCTGCTTGAAGTGCTTTCACGACTGGAACGCTTGCTCCAGTGTTTGGTACAAATATAACCTGAACTTCCAATTGCTTTTTGCTTGTTTGGAACTTTATCTTTTTTAATTGTATCTCAGATACTGCGCTTGTGTTGCTGGGATACTCCGCCTCTGGTCTAACGCAGTTAAGATTCAAGCCGTCAATGTACAAAACGGTCAACGTCTGTATTTCAGGTGGAACTTCAAATTTGTCATACATACACTCACCGTACTCTTTTTCCGCCTCGTCAGGTGGCACGTTAAAAAATTGCACAGGTAATGCTGCGCGAAACTGAGCATTTGCTACTTCGATAACCTTCAGCATCAGACTGTCGTTAGGCTTCGACTCCAAATTGGTTTTCACCGTCAAGCGGACTTTGTTACCCTCCGAGTGTTTCACACCGATAGTTGACCGCCCAGTCGGAAAACCAAGTACTTTTACAAGCGCACCTTTCAGCACGTTGATTGCGAGTGATCCATGTGGTGTTGCCATGATAATTCTCCTTAGCGTTGATTATTTAGACACTTTGATTTCACTGTTTGGTCGAAGCCTATCTTTGCACCTGCTGGCTGGTGGTCCCTGCTTGGAGCGTCATGTTTTTTCTTTCTTTTCTCGTCTCATTTTTTTTTATATAATATTTTAATTTATTATATTTTATTAGCAACAACTACTACTATAAAATATAACACATTATTAATGGTGGTGTTTTTTGTTGTTGTTTTTATTTGTTGTTTTTGTGTTTTTTTTTTTTTTTCCATTATTTTTATTAAGCTATCTTCAAGATATATTATTATTACACTGTCCTAAGTAAACCTTGAACGTGGACGAGCCGAAATAAATAAATTATTAGCATTGAAGATTATATAATGAATGAATGGTTGAACGATGATGGGATTATTGTTGTGTGTGTTGTTGATTGGAATAAAAAATATATTAGTAGTGCTAATATATATTTTTGTCGTCTTTCTTTCTAGTAGTTATAGTGGTTGTCTAGTTTGCGATGCCTGCTGGAATTTTCCAATGGTGTAGTGGGTGTCCTTCGCACCTACCTTTCTTCCTATTCATTGCCATTATCGAACTGTGCTAGCAGCTATATACTGCTGGAATTTTCCAATGGTGTAGTGCTAGCACTAGCTAGCACTAGCACTAGCCAATTATTTTTTTTTTTAAATATTAGCCTATTAGTGCTAGTTCTTCTTATTCCCTTCTTTCTTCTCTTCAACAAACAAAATAATAATAAATAAATAATAATTTATTACAACAACATATTAAGATATAATATAATATTAATATGTTTAATGTGTAGAATTAATAATAAAAAAAAAATGTAAATAATACTACACCTCCTCCTCCTCCTTCTTCTTCTCTTCTTCTTCTTTCTCTTCTTATCTTTTCGTTTCAAAAAAAAAAAAAAAAAGAGAGAAGAAGATCTTCTTCTCTCTTTTTTTTTTTTTTTTTGAAACGAAAAGATAAGAAGAGAAAGAAGAAGAAGAGAAGAAGAAGGAGGAGGAGGAGGTGTAGTATTATTTACATTTTTTTTTTATTATTAATTCTACACATTAAACATATTAATATTATATTATATCTTAATATGTTGTTGTAATAAATTATTATTTATTTATTATTATTTTGTTTGTTGAAGAGAAGAAAGAAGGGAATAAGAAGAACTAGCACTAATAGGCTAATATTTAAAAAAAAAAATAATTGGCTAGTGCTAGTGCTAGCTAGTGCTAGCACTACACCATTGGAAAATTCCAGCAGTATATAGCTGCTAGCACAGTTCGATAATGGCAATGAATAGGAAGAAAGGTAGGTGCGAAGGACACCCACTACACCATTGGAAAATTCCAGCAGGCATCGCAAACTAGACAACCACTATAACTACTAGAAAGAAAGACGACAAAAATATATATTAGCACTACTAATATATTTTTTATTCCAATCAACAACACACACAACAATAATCCCATCATCGTTCAACCATTCATTCATTATATAATCTTCAATGCTAATAATTTATTTATTTCGGCTCGTCCACGTTCAAGGTTTACTTAGGACAGTGTAATAATAATATATCTTGAAGATAGCTTAATAAAAATAATGGAAAAAAAAAAAAAAACACAAAAACAACAAATAAAAACAACAACAAAAAACACCACCATTAATAATGTGTTATATTTTATAGTAGTAGTTGTTGCTAATAAAATATAATAAATTAAAATATTATATAAAAAAAAATGAGACGAGAAAAGAAAGAAAAAACATGACGCTCCAAGCAGGGACCACCAGCCAGCAGGTGCAAAGATAGGCTTCGACCAAACAGTGAAATCAAAGTGTCTAAATAATCAACGCTAAGGAGAATTATCATGGCAACACCACATGGATCACTCGCAATCAACGTGCTGAAAGGTGCGCTTGTAAAAGTACTTGGTTTTCCGACTGGGCGGTCAACTATCGGTGTGAAACACTCGGAGGGTAACAAAGTCCGCTTGACGGTGAAAACCAATTTGGAGTCGAAGCCTAACGACAGTCTGATGCTGAAGGTTATCGAAGTAGCAAATGCTCAGTTTCGCGCAGCATTACCTGTGCAATTTTTTAACGTGCCACCTGACGAGGCGGAAAAAGAGTACGGTGAGTGTATGTATGACAAATTTGAAGTTCCACCTGAAATACAGACGTTGACCGTTTTGTACATTGACGGCTTGAATCTTAACTGCGTTAGACCAGAGGCGGAGTATCCCAGCAACACAAGCGCAGTATCTGAGATACAATTAAAAAAGATAAAGTTCCAAACAAGCAAAAAGCAATTGGAAGTTCAGGTTATATTTGTACCAAACACTGGAGCAAGCGTTCCAGTCGTGAAAGCACTTCAAGCAGCCACCGAAAACACAGCTGCAAAACCTTCCGCAGAAGCTATCGCACCTTTAGTTGCAGGCACAGGCATGCAAGGGGTGGACGATGCTCCTCCAGCGCCTTCAGCTAGTAATGGTAGCGATGGAAAAAAACAAGTTGTTACTCCATGGGTCGTACAGTCGGATGATGGTGTGGATTATAACAAGTTGATCAAGGACTACGGTTCCCAGCCCATTTCTGATGAATTAATTCAGCGTATGGAAAATATAATTGGCCAGCCAGCGCATCCATGGATTAAGCGTGGCATATATTTTTCTCATCGTGATCTAAACAGCATGTTAGACATGTATGAAAAAGGCATAAAATTTTATCTTTACACAGGGCGTGGACCTTCCTCCGAAGCACTTCACTTGGGCCATTTGCTGCCGTTTATGTTTACGAAATGGCTTCAGGACGTATTCAACTGTCCCCTAGTGATACAGCTTACTGACGACGAGAAATTTTTGTGGAAAGATTTGGCACTGGAGGAATGCCATCGTTTGGGGTACGAAAACACAAAAGATATTATTGCGATGGGCTTTGATATAAAAAAGACATTCATTTTCTCAGATTTGGACTACATTCAACACCTTTACCCGACTGTGTTAGAGATTCAAAAGCGCGTTACATTTAACCAAGCTCGTGGCATTTTCGGCTTCACGGACAGTGACAACATAGGCAAGCAAGCTTTCCCAGCCATGCAAGCCGCCCCGTCCTTTTCGAAAGCATTCAAAATACCGCTGAAGGGCCTTAAGAATATGCCGTGCTTAATTCCGTGTGCGATCGATCAAGATCCATATTTTCGTATGACGAGAGATGTTGCGCCAAGAATGAAATTGCATAAACCCGCATTGATACATTGTAAATTTTTCCCAGCGTTGCAAGGCCAAAATACCAAGATGAGCGCTAGTTCACAAAATACAGCTGTGTACTGTACAGATACCGACAAACAGATCAAGAAAAAAATCAATAAACATGCGTTTAGTGGTGGGCAGGAAACATTGGAGTTGCAACGTGAGCTTGGTGCAAATCTAGATGTTGATATTCCATATCAATGGTTACGCTTTTTCCTTATGGACGACGATCGACTCGAGGAGATTGCAACGAAGTACAGCTCCGGGGAAATGTTGACTGGTGAAGTTAAGAAGGAGTTGATTGGAGTACTGCAAAAATTGGTTCGGAACCACCAAGAGAAGCGAGCTGCGGTAACGGACGAAATGGTGAAGGAGTTCATGAGAGTTCGCGAACTGGAGTGGGAGGATTGAAGGGGCGTGTGAGATGTAAGGGGAGGAGTGCAGTCAGGTGGAGTGGTCATGTGAATTGGCCTAGCGTCTCTCGTAATCCTTAAAATCAAATCGTCCGTAGAGTATTACTAAGCAAAATACTACAGTTTTCACTTCTAGATGATTTATTTTTTGCGCGAAAAGTGTACTAGAGTACGCCTTCAAGTAGTGTAAAGAGACAAACATGCCACTGTGGATGACTATGATCCTTAATGAAGAAGCGCCTTTCCATGACCTCAACCTTGTTGTGCCACGTATCAATAATTCATATTCATACATTACAAATATAATACTAGAAGGAGCTAGCTAGTGCTAATACCACCTTAGAATAATAATAATAAAATTAGTGTCGTCATCCATCAATCCGTCGTTGTCGTTTTGTTGTTGTGAGACTGATGAGTTTATAATAATAATAAATAATAATAATAGTAGACTATTATTATTATGCCAAAAAAAAAACTAAAACTGCTTCTGCTGCTGCTGTGAAAAAAAAACAACAACAACCAATAATAATAATGATTGGAGCTCTCTCTCCCTCTCTCCCTCTCTCTCTCTCTGCGGCGCGAACGGTATCGCAACAGCGTTCTGCCAACACAAGACGCTCTTGGATTCCGACGCAGCATGATGCTACAGATATTTTATAATACATTTTTACATTCATTGGGGCTGTACTTTTTATTTTACGATGTTGCTCGGGGTATTGGGTCTTCGAACGGTAGGTTCACATCTTTTGTCCAGTCCGTAGAGTCGGCGTATAAATATAAAGCTGGGCACTACGACGTAAGCAACAAAAATATTGGTAAAAAAACCGTCTACAAACTTACGCTGAAGTACATATACAGATGCATAGTGTCGACATTTTTGAAGTTCGGTCCCGGTACAGTTGTGTCTATCGCCCTTGGTCTTTATCCTACATGGACCAAAGGTCCAAGGCACATATATTCGTACTACATTGCATTTTTCGTCATACAACTTCTACCGCGCAATACGGGATTTTTGCTAATCCACGAAAATAGGTTTTCAAGGTTTTTGATGCACACCGCCACTGCTTTGTACAAGTTGCGAAAGCTCATTTTCATATTTCACGCCTCATCCGGCGGCATTTATATTGTAAACAAATTATTCCATGGTAGTTCTGCGCCCAGTGCAGACGCAACAGCTTTATGGTACGTTGCAACCCAGGTATGTATTTTTCTCCTTGCGTTATGGGAGTGCGAAGGCAGCACAATGTCACGTCAAATAGAATTAGCTATATCAAAAAGTGGCGATGGTCAAGGAAATCGATGTCATCGACCTCTACTGCATTACCTAAGCATTATTTTTACCACAACGTATTCGTATGTCTCCGGATTTCTGGTCGTTTTCACAAGGTGCTGCTCACTTGTAGCAGTGTGGATGTTGTATTTTGCCTGCCGGGATAGCGACGAGAATGGTGGTTTCAATAAAGACAGAGCGAAGCTCTTGCCATTTCATGTAAAATTACTGGCGTTTGCATTTCTTTGGATGCGATACAATATAAATGACCTTTTGAAACTCATTCATAACTGCATCCATAGGTGCCGCAAGAGCAACTATTCACAAAGTCTGCAAGGAACGAGAAAAGTTAAGAAGCAATAGATTCCCTGCCGGGGCGAACATTAGAGAGGGGTGGATTGATTGGGAATCGTTTTACAAACTTAAAATCTATTTCTCGTAGATATTTTGGCTAATAAATATGTAGATCAAATGCATATTAAATAAAATGATAGGGGGAGAAAGTCTCTCGCTCCTGGTATACACACGAGCTGATTGTCAAGACCTTTCTCCGAGACAAACTACGCTACCTGTCTCTCTTCTTTTTCTTCTTCTTTTCTTTCTTTTTGTCCTTGTGCTGCTTCTTCTTCTTTGGAGATGCATAAGCGTCGTCATCTGTAACATATTTACTTTTTTTGCTCTTTTTTTTCGACTTCTTGGGCGAACTATCACCACCACCGCCATACAAGTCAAGAATTTGGCCTCTAGCGGTTTGTCCTGGCATGTCGCCTGCACCGTCGCGGGCCTTTCTGTTTCTAGCTTTTCGCTCAGCGGCTAGGCGGGCCAATTCGGCTTCTTTTTTCTTCTTGTCATTCAGTTTACTCTTTTCTCTCTCTTCATCATCTTCTTCGATCGCTTGTATGCGTGCTAAGTATTTTTTTCGCTTTGCGCAATTTAGATAATATTGGACAACACCCATTTTTCGCATAACCTGTTTTTTTTGCTGTTCCACAACTCTTGCTTTCTTACGTTCTTCTTCTTTTTCACCACTCAAAGCCTTAGCTTTTCTGTCCTCTGCAAATATTGCTTTCTTATTGAGCCACCAACTTCGACCTAAAGTATTTTGTGCAATTGCATCTTGGATACGAAATGCTGGGTGAAGCATTTGAGGGTATTTCTTGTTCAGAGCCATAAATTCATTAAAATCCATTTTCCCATCCCCATCTGCATCGAATGCTCCCAACATTCTGCGCGTCAAGTCAATATGAAAGAGTACAATTTCATGTTAGTCTATTACATGGACAAAGCATAATTGCTTAAGGCGTTACGTACGCTGTTTATTAATTCCATGTTCCGTAACATTAATTCGATCACTCAGTTAGTTGGTGTAATGGAAAAAGTACACGCCACAATACTCACCTTGCTTTGTATTCGAATAGCTATCTACACCTTGCAGAACATCTACCAAAGCCTGTAACTCATCCTCCTCTATATAGCCATTTTTATCTTTGTCAAATATGTAAAAACAAAACTATTGCAGAAGGTAAAAATAGTTTTCATCACGGTTAGCAAATTTGTTTCTTTCGTGGCAGTGGCAGACATGAAATTTAACGTACTTGCAAGACTTCCCTTTTTCCGAGCATACTTTGTCATCGAATCCTCAGCAGGTTAGAATGGAAACTTAGGAGTGAAATTAAGTTTTTTTTGTATACGTACCAAAAATGACCGCACGCGGCGACAAACTCTGAATAATCAAGAGTACCGCTGTTGTCCACATCAATCAATTCGAAGATTGAATCGCCAAAGATACTCTGTTTTTCCCCTATTAATTGGTAAAATTCCTTCATATCCATCGTTCCCGATTTGTCTTTATCAAATTTCGTGAACACCCTTGGAAAACGTAAATAAACAATAATAGTATGAAAAAGGTGTTAGGGATAATTGAAAAAAGTGTCAACTCTACAGTATGATTGGACTTACGACCACAATTTTGACTGATCCTTTTTTGATAACTGTAGTTTCTCGATCATTTCAGACATTCGCTCGTCAGGTACTGGCACTTTTGCCCCCATCTTGAGCGGCTAGGAAAAAATACGATGCCGAGGTAGCGCCGAATAGCTCGACCGTTACTTTTGTCGTTTTCGCCCGAAGTTTCACGCGTGTTTCTGCAATAGCCGGCAACGGAAGCACGCTGCGTACATGCAACAACAAACACATAGTAGATGAACGGCTTGGAATAGACATAAGACAAAATTGGTCACCATCCATTCGCCAGGCATATCCATCATGCTGCGTACGTTCAACAATGTCATGCATATAAACTCACCAAACATTGCTATTTGTAACCACGATAAAGTAATTACCGTATAAAATGCGCGTTGGCGCATTTTTAAGATTAGTTCCGCATTTGGAGATAACAATTGCCTATGCCGTTGCTTAACCACATCTGCCAGAAAACGGCAACTTTGGATTAGGACAAATAGCCAAATAAAACCAAATGAAATACAAGATGTCCAACCCAATGTTTCCAACGCATCATTGCCACGCCCACCAAACCCAACATATCCGGCATCTATAGCTATAAGTATGACCACAATGGCACTGAAGAGTTTCAAAGGGGCGATACCCCTGTTATTTTTTTCGCCACAACATTGAAGTAAATTTTCCTCATGCAAATTTTTTGATGCTGGGAAAAAGTATATATTCGAAGGCGTACTAGTCTCATTTAGTTGCACATGTAGTAAGAAAATCCAGAAAAACATCGAAGCATTAAGTCTTCGGATCGTAGCAGGAACAACTGACGTTGACATTAACTGCCGTGAAAATAATATGTATACATTTACCAGCAGTGGAACAAGCACTATTCGCAAAAAATACATCGTCCTCGAGAGCTCTAGGGTTACGTTTCCTTTTGCCGATGGGGTACCACCAAAAGTTGCAAGTGGTGCATAGGTAGTGAATGTAACAGGAGTTTGAACTTCTGGCAAATGGCCCTGGGACACAATAAATGTGGCTGCGTCTACGTTGGAGAAATAATTAGCAACCATGCCTAGCATCGCCAAGAAGAACACAGATGACTGCACGAGGGCCATATTCGCCGACAGACTGTGGCTGTGATTTTGCGTGGACTTCAACGTACACGTAGAAGCGGAGTGGAGTCCAAAAATGCCAGTCTGCGCTCCAAAATTCGATTCTATCCTTGCAAGTGTGGCTGCCAGATGTGCATTGAAGGTGATCGGTGAGTCTGTTGTGAGGCTTGGGATGTGTTCCAACAGGTTGGAGAAGAAGAAGGAGAGGAAAGAAGAAGAAGAGATTGTTGTGTACAAGGTCACAGCAGTAGTAGTGTGTTAGTGAATATAATAATAAGACCTTTCTTGCCTATATAATTAACAGTAACAATACGATAGTCCCAATTTGGATTTGGATCTTCTGGATTCGTACAAGGCGACAATAGGATAAAGTATATTTTAAGTACACAGCAGCAGTGTAATAACATTGTATCTGAACTTTATCTTCTGCCACCACTAACTTACACTACTAAAATAATTGTCCCACACTATAGATAATAGTTTGCTAGTATCACAACCGTTCGATCTTTTCAACAATGTATGTTGGCTTACTCAAAGTATACTAATCAGTATCCTATATAATGCGGTTTCATTCCGGCCTCATGCATATCAGGGGGGGAGGAGTTGGGGAGTTGTGGGCTTCTTACGCTTCTCGATCATTCTAACAGTGGTACCAGAGCCTATAACACTAGAGAAAGGCCATACCTATCCATAATGGCGTATATATAAAATATTCGGAACACGATCCAAAAAAATACAAATTTTATTTTGAAGATACTACTATAATAATTAGTGTAAAACGTAACAACATAATCCTCATCAAATAACAATCAGCAACAAAAAAACAGGAAACAAAAAAAACGAGTGTATTTTGACGGGGGGTCGCAGAAGTGCTCTAGAGGCGAGGAGCTCGGTCGTAGGGTTCTTCAACAAACATTGTGGCTTCATGTCCGCATTGCAAATAGGATAAATAAATTCAGATCTTTAAATATGAGAAACGCCGTATTTCTATGTATATCATTTTTTGCTGTTGGTGTTGATTCCTGGGGCTGGACCAAAGATAACAACGATGAGGTAAGTGTGCCCGCAAGTAAACGGCAAGTGAATAAAGATAGCGTGTATTCCGAAATGAAGGAATTGAGTGCACTAGGGCCACTAATATATGCCGCTAAATATGAAAATCTCCATGCATTAAAAATACTTCTAAAAAGTGGGGCGGATATCCGTCAAGTTGATCGAAATGGATATAATGCTCTGCATGAAGCAGCCTACTACAACTATAAGAATACTAGTACGATGGAAGTGCTTTTGAACCATTCAGGTACCACTCTAGACATTATAAATCAAGAGGATAATAGTGGATCGACACCTTTGGATTATGCTTTCGAGTACAATGGCGGGAATAGAGAAATGATCCGATTATTGATAAGCCACGGCGCGCAACGATCATTAAAATCAGCGGCGAAGTACGAAGATGTAAGAACAGTTAGGTTGTTGATAGATGGTGGCGCCGACCTTGGCCACTGCGACGCCCACGGAAATAACGCCATTCATTTCGCTGCCGCATTTAACCATAAGAGTCTGGAAACAATCAAGCTTTTGCTCGATCATACGACAATAGGCGTTTTGAATAAACAAGATGATGCCGGTTCTACGCCGTTAGACTATGCTTACGAGATAAACCTAGGGGAACTTCAAAAACAAATAATTGGGCTGTTGCAAGATAAGGGTGCCGAAAGAATGGCGGAGTTGCAACGATCTATATTCACCGCAGTGGAAAACGAAGAAATAGAACACGTTAAGTATTTATTATCGAACGGGGCTAAAATTGAATACGCGGATAAAGACGGTTTCAATGTTTTACACTATGCCGCATGGTTTAACAAGCGGAGTCCAGATATGATGGAATTTTTGTTGAACTATCCAGATATATCCCCTAAGGTAATTAATAAACAAGATCGTCGCGGACACACACCTTTGGATCTTGCCCTGGGACAGGAAACAACTATTCAGAATATACTTGTTGGATTGCTTCAAGAAAAAGGTGGGAAAACAAAACAGGAAATCCAATCTACGATCTTCCACGCAGTAGAAGTTGAAGATATAGAAGGCGTCAAATCGATATTAGACAATGGTTTTGATATGTCTGGAACGGATGATGAAGGATATAATGTCGTGCATTACGCCGTGTGGTTCAACAAAAAAAATACAGATATGATTCGTTTTTTTTTGACACACCCAAGGATGACATTGGATATACTGAATCACAGGGACATCCATGGTCATACTCCATTGGACCTCGCATCTGCATGGAATAATTCTGGAAAGCACAGGTCAGATATAATCCAGTTATTGAAAGATTACGGTGCAATTTCAAGTATTCGAGAGGGCGAGCTATAACAGTAGCAGCATGCATTTTTTGTAAATTTTTAAAACGAACTGCAGTGCAAAAAAAAAATATGTAAAAAAAAATAATAAAACAAAGTAAAAGGATAATTTATCAAAAGTTTAATATTAGGTCAAATTTTCTTTAAACATAGGATATTTTATTAATTTATAAAATTTTTACATGTGTGGTCATTTAGGATCGTTAGATTAACATAGATCTGCTGAAAAGAATCTTCTAACGATACATTTTTTTTTAACACTAATCATAACCCAACACATAACCATCCTAAAAACAATATGCATTGTACTTGGCTCACAATTTATATACCTTTTTGGCATTCCGGTAAAAAACATTTTCTATCTCACTCCTTGATGCCTTCCTAGAGAGCAACACCTTGCATAGTAGCTTCGCGGTATCATCGTATTTAGACCCACCCACGATACGAGATACGAACCAATTTGATTCATACAACACACGATCGTACCCAAATGCTTCAATAGCAAATTCAAGATATTTATATGGCTCGCTACAACCCCATTCTTCCACCGCACCTATTTTGCAGTAAGTATTTGGTATTTCGCGAGCGAGCTTTGCAATATTTACTGACCACGACTCAAAATCATTTGCGCTAGTATCCCCAGCGCTATTGTGTAACAAATGGTCCAGAACAAAAACCATATCTTTTGGACATCTTTTGCAAGTTGCGAGTATATAGGGTATATGGCCCGGGTGACAACAAAATTCCCAGTGTAATCCAGCTTGATGGAGTTGTGTAAGCCCCTCAACATAGATGCTATCTAAAGAAGCATTTTCTGCCTGTCCTAGTAAAACTACTCTTCCTCCTTTTAGCTCCCTTGGTAGTGCCGACTCACCACAACGAGCTTGGACCGCTTGCAAGAACGACGTAACGGCTTCAGCTCCTTGAGGTACAGGAATCTCTGCTACAACTCCTCGAACTATATTGTCATTGGACTTTGCAAAATTAATCGCCCAACAACACTCATCAATCGCTGGGTAGTTAAAACACTGAACATAAATACAGGCATCTAATTGGCATATACTTTTATTTACTTCTTCCTCGAACATCTTGTAGTTGTAAACTTGGCTTTTCGCAACCCCTTCTTTCCACGCGTCTGGGGGCGACTCTATTAGTTTGTTTCTAAGTGTATCTGTCGTAAGATGTACATGCGTATCTATGACATGTTTGATTGGAATTGGCAAGTCGTCCATAATTTGCGTCTGCCTTGAAGTTGTCTTGACAAAGCAGTGTCATTTTTTCAGACAAACTATCAGCAAGCAACCTGATGCGCAACCTACATACATCACTATCACACAAAAAAAAATTAATTATTATTTTTTTTTTTTATTTTTTATTTATTATTATTATTATATAATATTATTATATAGTCTATTAATTAGAGGAGAGCTTAAGCTACAACAGTACTGGAGCGGCGCTTAAAATATATTAATAGTCTATTAATAAAAAAATAATAAATTAAAATTTTATTTTATTAATTATAATTATTTTTTTTTTTTTTTTCAATTTATTAAATTATATTATATTTTATATTATTATTATTAATTATTACTATTTATATTTTTTTTGAAATTATATTATTATTATATACGTATTAGGATTAGTCTATTTATTTAGTAAAAATTATCCTATATATAACATTACAGTTTTTGATTCTTTTTTTTTGTAATTATTATTAGACTATTTATTATTTGATAATAATAAATAATAATAATAATAATAATGCTATGAAAACTACTCCCACCACTAATAATCACAAAATAATACTCGGCGCTCAGCACTTGTAAATATACCATTGAGGCAATGGCCCGACATGACTTCTATTTTTCCAAATAACGTTAACCCGCAAATTATAAACTGTCGCAAACTCGTCAACCGCATCTTTGACACCAAATCTATAGCCTGCCGCAGCACAATTGCCGTTGATGTAATCATCACCTGCGAAAATTCCGCCTATCTTCAATTTGGGCCACCACATTTGTAAATCACGTCTGGTGCTGTCATACGTATGGGATGCGTCTAAATATATAAAGTCAAAATAATTGTCTGGGTAGAGTAACGCTGCTTCCGTCGTGTAGTTTTTAACAATATTGTACCGATCTGAACCAAACTTTTTTACTCGGTCAATGGTATACTTCATGTCTATATTGCGGTCATAGTCATCATAATTATCTACTTCTTCCCAGATATCGACCATATGTAAACGTCCAGGGGGCTTCCATAGTGATAAAATTTGTTCAGAGTATTTACCGCGGTGCACACCTAATTCAACTGCTTCGCCATGTAATCCAAGATCATTTAAAATATGGATCAATTCGACCCGCGAAGATAATTGTCTCATCATAGGCGTTGGGGCTTTAATAGTATCCTCTGAAATATGTCCAGTATCAGCATTTGTACCAAGAAATGGTTCCAGAACCGCTTTTGGTAGATTTACTATCGCTTCATGACAACGATGTTTTCGAACGGAATCGACATTTATGTGCATTAGCTCAAGATTGTA
This sequence comes from Stramenopiles sp. TOSAG41-1, assembly GCA_900128575.1. Taxonomy (NCBI): domain Eukaryota; species Stramenopiles sp. TOSAG41-1. Next base: position 24,539 of record LT658523.1, read on the forward strand.
CTCTTCGACGCTGTCGATGTTGCACTTACTTATGATTCTATTGGATGTGGCTCCTTTATTTGACATTCCCGATATTTTCTTCTCTAAAATTGTATTTTGTTGCTTTAGTGCAACATTTTCTTTTTGCAAAAGTTGGTACTTTGTATATACCATTTCTAGTTCTAACAAACGCTCCAGATTTTTTCTCTCAAGTGCTTTAGCGCATTCAATAGCTGGGTGAATGCTTTTTTCTTCGCATAATTGCAGGTATTGACCACGCGTGGAATATGGTACTATATACTGTTGACCATCAATTCGAATTGGAAACCCAGGATTGATTAATGGACGTTTGTTACGTTCGTTGTTATTATCACTAGGTTCACTGCTGAAGTTTGTTTCGGCTGTCGCTGTCTGGTAAAGCGCCAACATGAAGCTAACACACACGATGGCTGCACGCGTACGCTTGGTCATCTTGATCATCAGAACGTTTGTGCTAATCTTTGATCAATCCTTCGCCGCCAGTCACCCCGTCGTCAATACTTTTTCGCCCGCTGTATCCATCGGCCTACGTAGGTCATGCCTACATGTGCACATGTTGAAAATCATT